>QKWP01001511.1:92286-129665 GCA_003550325.1 Gigaspora rosea
TTTTATTTTATTTTTATATTATTTTTTTTATTTTTTTTATTTTTTGAATTTTATTTTTTGGTGCACCTGCACCGCGGTGCAGGTGCACCCCTTATATATACAATATATAATGATCGACATGAGCATCACGTGACACATGCATTGCTATATGAGGATCGATACTGTAGCACGTTATACTGAACTGCTACATATGTGATCGATATGTGTATCACGTAACACTAGTTCACATGCACATGTCATACATATAATGCTCAACCGTTAACATATTCACCCATTTATCTGACTATATTACTAGATACAAGGTCATCACGAGATTTTCTGTTACAAGTTTTTGGTTATATGAAACAAAAAAGAACTGAGTGTCTAAATCTTTCATGTTCCATTAAGGTGACGATTTTATATATAGAGCCTTTTAACCTTTGTATTTATAGGTTCTAAACGACCCTGACCTAACCTTAGCATCAAAAAAAAAATACTATACTAATACTCCCTTTGTTGACCAGCTTCGCTGGTCCATTGCAAGCGCTACGCTACGGCTATTGCCTCCGCTTCACTTAGTTTAACTAAAGCATAGGCCATTATAGGTTCTAAACTGATCCTAACCCTAACCTTAGCACCTATAGACTCTAAACTGACCCTGATTCTAACCTTAACGTTACTCAGCTTTAAGCATATCTTAATAACTACTATATATAGCACCTAAATGAATTTATGTAATGCGTATTTAAGCATAGTTCTAAGTCAACTAAATAAAAATAAACGTAGCAATTTCATATTTTACACTGCAAATATATCATATAATAACGTATTACTTCAACTAATTCTAGCCTTAACTTTTTAATAAAGGCAAAAAAATGCATGCTTTATTAGCTATTAACATACAATTAACATACAAAAGTACAATTAACATACAAAAACTGCAATCGATATACAAAATCACAATCGAATACATACCGTAATCACATTCTCATATACTTATTCTTTATGTGGACAAGTTGCAATATTATGGCCCGGTTGCTTACAGAGTCCACATGTGTATTGCTCACGTTTCTTACTACTTTTCTCTTGTGTATTTGTTGCAACAGTTTTATTATGACTCGTTGACTTTGGTCTTCTCTAGTAACCACTTTTCGAGGATTCTCAATCAATACAATAGTACTTACTACATTTTCAGTAGTATTTTGCTCTGTTATGTCATCTTTAATAGCATGAACATTTTCTAAATAGGCTTCAATTAAACTAATAAATGCATGGTCACGATGCAACATACACTTATTTATAGCAGTATGAGCAAGACCCCAAAGTTTTCTAAAAAAAGAACTTCATCAACAAACGTTTCATTAACAAAGTTTCCAGTTTCATTATCAGCAAATGGTTGTAGCCATATAAATTAACGCTCATTACTTTCTTGAATATTATTGGCTAATTTATTAAATCGTTGACTGGAATATGAATCTTCTTTTGCTGCATCTAGTCTTTTTCTTTCGGGATCTATTTTGCAGCTATCAATGTTAAGCTAAACTGTGCCTTCTCCATAACATTTAATAGATAATAAAAATGATGACAAACAAGACCTTTTCTTTGTTGCAAAAGACAAGTACAACCATATGAACCGTTTGCAAGAAGAAAGACGAAATGATTAATCCTATTGCTTGTGATTCTTAATACTTTCCAGATCTCATTAATTGTATTCCATTCTAAATGATCTAGAAGATACTTAGCAGACAGGTAAATCGCATCAGGCTCATTATCTATATCTTTGCTTTGAAAAGGTTCGTTGACAGTAAGTGATTCTACTTCTTCAATCGTGGAGCGACTGGCAGTATAATACAAGCTTTCCTTTATTTGCTCTACTAAAAAATGTGAAACGTTTGGCCTCAAATAACAGTTTACTAAAGATTCTATAGGGGGAAAACAGTAACAATGCTTGCTGTGGAAGGAACACCCTGTCTCCATTCTTCATATTGCTTTTGATTTTGTTTTTCTTTACTTCATTCCATTAATACTTTACCTAGATCACACAATAATATATTACTATTCTCCAATACTCACTTGATACAGGCATTTTGACTTTCAACAAAGAACGTAGATTGAATCCCAAGTGTAAAAGTCATCGTAGTGAACACATGTGCCATAAATACCGACATTCGTAAAGATAACGTTCAAGATATGGTTTTGTATTAGGAAAATTCACGAGTTGATTCCAATAGTTTTCGAAACTATGTGGCGTATTAGCATTCCTGCATTGCTGTAAAATTCATCAAATGAATCTTTCAATTTGCTACGCAATACCTTTTTTATATTTTCTTTAACATGCCAAATACAAAAAATGTGTTATGTTCCTGGATACTCTAACGTTATTGCTTATTCCATAGCTGGATCACCATCGGTAACAAACATGAGGGATAATTATTACTAGTGGCCTTTTTGGTCATTTGAAGATCCACTGATATGTTTCAGTAGTCTTATTACTAACAAAAGCTTGAGCAACAATATGGGATTGCATATTATCGTCCTGTGCTACAAATAAAGAAAGAGGCATGTTATATCTGTTCGTGCCTGTAGTGTTATCATACCCAATTGCTTCACCGAATTCATACCATAATAGAATTTGTTCTGGACTCGTCCAGAACATATTCGTTAGTGTATTGGTTTCTTCTTCTAATGTAATTTCAACAAACCAACAGGAATCTTCTTGTTGTTTTTCTAACAACTGTCCGTAAAACTGTGACGCATCACTTCTAACTACACTAATTGATGGCCGACATCATTGTATTTTGGTATAGAGGTCCTCGGAAAACATAGGATGAGATGGAAATTTCTCCTTTAAGATACGCCGAACCATAGTTGCCCCAATATGATATTTAGTAACAAGAAATTCCACTTCTTTCTGCATCTCATCTGTAAACCGTTTGTTTTTTTCAAACTGTATTGCTTCAGGAGATAGATCTTGATTATGATTATTATCAAAAGTGGTAACAAATATAAGGGAATTGGTGTTATTCTTTAAACCATGGACACAATGTTTGAGCTGAAGTGCTTTGTTTCTAGTATTTTTGGGTTTGGATGAACCAGAATGTTTGCAAAGAATAGTTTGTTTGCGAACTACCTTAGTACCTTTAGTTGAATCTATTATTGTTACACATCCAAGTCGTACCTTAAACCCATTATATTTTGCAAAGCGACGTACATAAAGTTCGGCTTCTTCAAAAGTGTTGAAAGAATCACATTCTTTTAAAGGTACTGGTTCCGGGTTATTATGTATGTTATTTAAATTCTCATTACGATAAGTAATTCCCTCAAAATATATTGTCAAATCGATGTCATCGTCTTTATTAAAAACTTCCATTATTGCTATACGAATTTTTTTTGGATTAAACCTGTTAAGAAAAAAAAGTTTGAAGTTGTAAGAATTGGTTTGAAAAAAAAACTAATTTGTAAGCATAAGTAGTGACGAATTCAAGTATAAAAGTTTATTTAAAAACCTGAAAAACGAAGCGATGCATAATGAGTTATTCAAAAACTCAACAAACGAAATCAAGACAGCCGTACACCTGGCTGACTATAATGCTCTTGACAGTGCATTATCCAAAAAGATGTTTTCACCTTCGAATAACCTAAAAAAACATCACAAAAGTGCATTAGTTTCATGATACAATTGAACGAAGCGATGCGTAACTAGAAACCCAACAAGTGAAAACTGACATTTATAAGCCTGACTGTTCAAACCTATAATGTTCTTGACAGTGCGTTATCCAAAAGGCCATTTTTACTTTGCAATAACCTAAAAGCAATGCTACAAAAGTGCATTAGTTGTATATTGCAGTTAAGCGAAGCAACGCGTAATGACGCGTGAGTTAAATTTCTATGCTTGACCTACTGATGTACCTGCTCCGCTTACAACACTTCTGGAATTCTGCAAATAATACATCTGTTCTTTGCCTTGCAACAATCTAAAGAAAGGTCAAAGAATTTTAGTTTATAGTACAATATACGGTAAAGAACAATGATAAGTACTGTATAATTAATTTAATACAGTATAGTACTATAAAAAAATTTTTGATCAGTATCGGGTGATTGGCATTATATAAGGGGTGCACTGTGGTGCATGTGCACCAAATTATAATTCCCTTATTTTTTTTTATTTTTTTATTTTTTTATTTTTTTTATTTTTTTATTTTTTTTATTTTTTTATTTTTTTATTTTTTTTATTTTTTTATTATTTTTTTTTGGTTTAGGGCGCCTACTTTTATCATCTGATTTCAGTTTATTAGTAGCCCTTACCCCCTCTAGATATGAAAATTATCATGTGTTATATATAATTTCCAAAATTTTTGACCCCCCAAGAAAATCAGGTGATAAAAGTAGGCTCCCTTATGTAATTTAGCGCATATGCGTTGTAACGCACCTATCTGATAAACTAAGGGCAGTGTCATTAATCACCTGATTATTTTTTATCAGAGGCCTACCCCCCTCCCTCTTCCTCAATATATAAATAGTCAGGTTCTTATATATAATTTCAACTTTTTTTACCCCCTCCCCCCCTAAAAAATTACCTGATTTTTGTTACTCCCCTAATTAGATTATAGAATCAGGTGTAATGTGAAATTGAAAAAAATAGCAATCTTTTAAAAAATCGCCTGTGGCTTATAATTTTGCTTATGAAACTACTTTTTGTGCTTTAACAAAAAAAATTCCTTGCAAAATTTTACTATAAACCCCTTTTTTTGTCTACACACTATTCTAACCTCACTCTAACCCTAACTAACAAAAAAATGGGATATTTGGTCACATTACACCAAATCATATGAGGTGCGCTATAGCATACATGCACAAAAATATTAATTGCCAATTCGCCTAAGAAGGATAGAATTTTATATGCGCAAATTACTATTAAATTTATATATATTATGAAATCTTCTTTTCCTCTATAGCTAAATATTTTTTTTATTATGTTAATATATTTTGATTTACTAAATATAAATGTAGTGAAGATGTTTTTATATATAATATAAAAAATTATTAAAATTGATCAAGTAGATTATAAGATATTTAAATTTTAAAATTCTTAGCTATATAAAATTTTTATATGTTTAGAGGAAAAAAAGATTTCATCTCTATATAAAATATATAGTAATTTGCGCTATAGTAACTATATAATAATACTATAGTTCTTATACAGATTGCTAGTTAAATTCTTTTTATTTTTATTTTATATTTTTTTAAGTTTATTAATAATAATAAAAATATTAAATTTGATAAATTAATATGATTATAATAGTGCATTAGTTTAAGACCTTAAATTACAACACATGCATGTTAAATGGTCAATCGACAAATAATATGCATTATCTAAAAATCAGTATCTAATGTGCATCTAATTAGATCTAATACAAGAATCAATTTAAGGCACAACATATATGCAACTTTTCTATTTTGGAATTAAAGATCAAAGATGCAACTACAATGCTAGCAAAAGAGCTAGAAGTACAAATAACCCAATTAAGAGAATTTGTTTTAGTCTTTAAAGACATACACATAAATTGCTGATTGCCACTCAGATTCATAACTACTGCAACTCTAGTACTATAAATGCTGGTAAAATTAAACTATTTCACCAGGTGAAATGGTGAAATAGTTTCACCAGAATTACACCAAAATATTATTTTGGTGAATTGGTGAAATTGGTGAATTGGTGAATTATTGAATTGGCGAAATGGTAAATTGAATTGGTGAAATAGTAAAACGGTGAATTGGTGAATTGGTGAATTAATAAAACAGTAAATTGGTGAAATAGTGAATTGGTTAGTCCTATAAACAGTTATTAGTTCTAACCTCAAAGTATGCCTATAAAAACATAAAATGTAAAAACTTGAACAAGAAACCTAACCGAATTCTAGGCTGAAATAATTCCAGACTCTGAAAATTCACTATTTCACCATTCCGCTATTTTACCATTCCACCAATTCACCAATTCACCAATTCACTATTTCACCATTTCACCAATTCACCAATTATACCAATTACACCAATTCACCAGTTACACTAGTTTCACTATTACTGATTGGTGATTGGTAAAATAGTGAAATCATTTCACTACTCTGATTTAATTTCACTAGCATCTATATCTAGTACCATTTGACAAACAAATAGACAGAATCAAATATACTTCTTTATTATACTATCTCATTATCAAATTAATATATAATGAAATTTGGCTACTCTCTCATCAACTAACATATGATACTGTGCTTTTTATACCTTTACCACTTAATAAAATTATTATAATACCTACTTTTTCTCTTACTCATCTTCAGATAAAAACAAAAATAAAACAATATATTAGTAAAAGAGGTACATACTTATGCGTAATCTAGAAATTTATGATTGATTTGTCTAGTACTGCTTAGATCAAGAATAAAGCAGCTCTTACTTTTACTTCCCTTATATTTTTTAAAATTGTATTTAAATTAATATAATTCTTATTTAATTAATAAAAAATTAGAGAATAGATCTTGTTGTTTAAAAAAAAAACCAATTTATTTATTATAATAAAAATTTAAACTATTGTTATATTAAAAAAATATACTTGTATATATTACAAAATTTTTCTAAATTGGCACAAAATTTTTTGGGTTGCACAAAATTATTATTCTGATTAGTCAATTTGCATAAATTTATAAGTTAGTTTTATTAATAAATTTTAATACTTAATTTTTAAAAGTTTATATTTTACCAAGTTTTTAACCAATTTTAACAAGAAAATCTGCTCTACAAACTTTTTTTAAGAATTTATATTAGTTTACTTAATATAATTTTTTATAAAATTAAATATAAAAAAATTTGAATTTATTTATATGTATCCTACCCTATTATGTGACTTATATATTATATTGATAATACATATATCATACTAATTTAGTATCATATATATAATTATAATAAAACAATTTATTTATTTATTTATTTACAAATTTATTTATATATTATTTATTTTTAACCAAACCCATGTCTATTTTATTCATTTTAGTCACAGCCCAAAGCTTAACTTCACTTCTAACTATAAACTACTCAATCACTAACCCTAAACCTTATTACTAATTAAACTACTTCTAACTACCTAATCTCTAATCCTAACCTTATATCTAACTTAAAACCATTTGATCCCTAACCCTAAATCTAATTCTAAAACCTATTTCTATCTGTTTGATCTCATTTTTTTTTTTAGCCTTAAACCCAATCCAAATTACTAACCAAAATTTATTCCTAATCCTAAACCAAGTTCTATTTCTTATCCAAAACCTAACTCTGATAAATTAATTATCACTTGCTTTATATACAATTACTTTTTTATATCATATAATTTCTTCAAATCATTTTATTCATACTAATAATTTCATTAAATTTGTAAGTATATGAAGTATTTTTTAATCATTAAAATTAAAAACAGCAAAGCAATTTTATAAAATAAAAATATAAATACTTAATAGTATATAATACTGTACCTTTCAAATCATTTCGTTACATTAATAGTTTTATTCAAATTATACTGGCATATATGAAAATTGGTTATTAATCATTAGAATTAAAACTAGTAAAACGAGATCAAAATCAAAAACCTAAACACTTACCAGTATATCAGATATAACACTCTTCAGATTATTTTATTGCATTAATCGTTTTATTCAGCTTGTACTAGTATGTTTAAAGTTAGCACTCATCTGGAATTGCAATTTTAGGTGCTGAAGTTGCTTCCAATACTACAGTCAGCAGTTTTAGATAGATGTAATTTCAAGCATTTAAAGTTGCAATTTCAGGTGGGTGCCAACTTTAGACACAACATAATACTATTGTAAAGTATCTTACATACATTTAAGTTATTTTATCTAAAATCTGAAAAAATCGTTGTGATGTTTTTGCAAACTAATCTAAGTTAGTATGATGCATCAACTAATATGTTTTCTTATTTTTCTATCTTGCAAAGTGCATCTGCTAGCAATTTTCCTCTTTTTGATCTAAGAACGGCCAAAAAAATCTATATAGTATTCTTGCAAATACATCCGCCAATGCTTTCCTCTTTTGATTTAAGCTTGTTATCACTAAAATACAAAAAAATTCAATGCAGTGTTCTAGTAAAATGCATTAGCTAATGGTTTTTAGTCTTTTGATTCAAGATTGACATTAAAAAATCCAAAAATATTAGCATACTGGTAAAGTTCTTGAATGAAATCATATTAATAGTACAAACAATAAAATTTATACCTGCTTATCTAAAACATGTGATGAAATTAGACCGACAAAAATGCATAAATCTAACAACACAGAACTACCAAAAGTAGTAAATTCCAAACAAAAATGCCAAAATAAAATATTTTAAACACGAAATTATGCTGATGAAGACTTTAGTAAAGCAATGAAATCTACAATGACACCTACAATGGTAAAATTATAAATAATCTGATGACACAGAACAAATTTATATTTACAATAACGCCTAAATAATGATGCCAAAAACCATGATACCTAAAGTGACAAGTTTATACCAAGGCTCCAATAATGTAACAATATGAATGACTTCAAAACCAGCAATTCCTGTAGCAACACCTACAACACAACAAATAAAATATAGAAAGTTAGCTAGTACAGGTAAATCATTGTTTATATACCCTGTGATTGTTATATTATACAGAAACACAAGTACAAAAAATTTTAATGTAACTCTTGGGGTAATTCTTGTTTATATATCCTGTGATTAAATTATGTTATACAGGATCTAGAATACAAAAAATTTTAGTATACCCTTAAAGTATATATATATTAATTCAAAAAATTTTACTATTCAGTTTATATATAATTTTAAAATAGTACCCTCTATCCTTAAAGTAATAGAAGATTTAAAGTATACACCAAAATTATAAATTGTGTTTATAATTTAAATAATACTTTTCAAAATTATATTAATCTATTCAATAATTATAATAGCTTATGCTAAGATTGACTTATACTAAGAATTTATTTTATTATGAAATTATAAAATTTTAGAGGGCTTTTTTAAAGGTGTCTTTTTTATAGTTTGGTTAGAGTTATTAATAAAAAAGTATATGTGGATTTTAGTAGGTATTTTAGATTTAAATAGAAACCCCGGATTTCACTATAAGCCAATCTCAGCATAAGCCGGCACACAATAATTTATACTCTTATTTTGTACATGCAATTCACAAAATACACTTCGAACTATACCAAATTTCTAAATTACACATACTACTAGATGGTAAACTATCATAAGTAAAAATAATATAATTATAATATTTTCATTTATATAAATCATATAATCATATATTAAAGTATATATTTATATTAAATAAATTATAGATTTTAATTCTAAAAATGAAATAAAAGATTTATAAATTTTATAAAATATAATATTTATAAAAATTAAATATTTTTGCTAAATAGTTTTGTATTAACAAAAAGTTTTTCTGAACAATTTTATTATATAAACTCTAATCTCTAGCTATTGTATATAAACTCTAACATAACTAAATTTTTTTTAAAAAAACTTTATATATTATGAGATAGAAACTTTTTGGTAACAATATTAAAAAAATATCTATTTTTATTGTCTATAAAAAGTTTGGAAATTTTGGCATATTTGTGCTAACAGGCCTCCAAATTTTTAGGTCGGGTGTTGGATTTAGGCCAGCATTTAGTCGCATTTTTTACTTAACATTAATGATATTGCAATGATCAGGAACAAAATTGATAGATTCTGATAGGATTCCGATAAGAAATTCGGGAACCTTCTTGTATGAGTATGCTAAAAAGTATCTTATATGCAATACTAATTTTTCAAAGGAGGGTACCCAAATTTCAGGTTCTATAGCAATTTATTAGCTGGGAATTTTTGATTTTAATGAATGGACATGATTTTTAATAATCAAATTTTTAATGATCTCGGGCAAAATTCCCTGAGTTGCTATACTCCTACTCCTACATGTGAATGGTAGATATAACGACATCATAGTAAAATTTTTCTATACCGACATCAAAAATTTAATATAAAATGTTCGGTATAATTCACTGTATTGACATTTTGAATTTTTTTTTACTAATGTCTCAAAAAATGTCAATATAACCAGAATGACGTGTATAGTATTGTAATAAATTATATATTACAGGTTGAAATAAAGGCAAATTGAATACAAATTAAATACCTGATTTTAAACTGATTACTACTCGATTACTAGCTTATTTGGCAAATCGGGCTTCTGATTAATTTGCATCATTCGACCTGCATATTTTATATGGGTGCGCGAGAGGGAAAACCTGTTAATCAAAAATGTTTCCCCTGAAAAACTGTCATATATGATTAATTACGGGTTTTCCCTGAAGAATTGTGATGTCATATATATTATTTATATGATTATATTACGTAACATTACTATTTTTCGGGGGGTATATAATTAATTACGTAACATTACTATTTTTTCGGGGGGAACATACTTAAATATTTTTCCCCTCGCGCACTCGTATATTATTTGTTACCGTTAATTCTCTAAATAACGGGCATGTGCGTTATTTAGAGAATTTATGGTATAGTGGTTACGTTTCGATCACGATCGATTTTATTGGTTAATAATTTGATAATCACATGTAACAAAAAACAAAATCGAAATTGACAATTACACCTAATTTGAACTTTGATTAGCCAAAAGAACAATTTTTGTGGATGCGCTACCGAATGTCATACAGGGTTAATTAGTTGTTCTCATAAATTCGAGTGCTTTTTGTAAATTATATTATGATTTGAAAAAAAAAAATAAATTATACAGTAATTTATGTTTGAAATCAACTAACTGTATAGACAAGTCGTGAAACAAAAATTTTTAACAGTTTTTTCTTGGCACAACTCATATTTAATAACAGAACACAAAAAAATAATATTTAAAATTGCTACATGCATAATTACTATATAATTACTAAATTATATGGTTCAATAAAATTCTTTGCATCTATAGTTAGTATTATATTATAAAGTAAAAAAAAAATTGTAATTAATTAATTACATATTTAAAATATATAATTCTACCTATGGATACAAAATATAATACAAGTTTTTTTTTTTTTTTATAAAACATCATTTACAAATTTTTAAAGTACAAATTTTGAAACAAAAAAATCCTTTTGTACAAATTAATATTTACAAAATAGGATGTAGAAAAAAAAAGGGAATTGAAAATCAAAAGTGATACAAATTGTACAAATTTGTTCAAATTGTACAAAAATGTGGGATGAGTATGAATTTTTTCCAAAGTAACCTGAATGAAATGCATATATGTATATCGTCAATTGACCATGTAGCAGATCCAAGATTCACAAGTTAAAGTCAATTTAACTAATTTTTAATATCTTGTTGAGCTTGTTGAAGAAATTGAATCAAATTGTTCTTCCGATACGTCAACATCGGTATTAGTTATAAGGTCTTTATCTTTTCCATACAGGCATTCTTCGCCATCATCACCATAAATATGCTGTTGTATATCGTGCATTGTGATACAATCGAATATAAAGGTAAGCGTAAGGACGCCTATCAACTATTATAAATATTATAAATGCATATAAAATAATATAGTAAAAAAAAAAAAACACACATAAATTGATAAATTAAAATGAAACAAAATAAAAATTACCTGAACGAATCTTGAAAAAAATACAATTTTGGCAACATAAAACAATTGGGGACCAAATCGATTCATTAAAAGGTTGTTATAACAATCATTAAAAAAATCACCAGATCGTGAATATTCATTGCATGAAAACTAAACCAATATATAAAATAATTCATTGAAACAAAGAAAAAAAAAACATAAAAATAAAAATAAAAAAAAGATAAGTGAAACATAAACAAATAAAAAATATAGTATTACCTCATATTCGAATTCTTTTATCAGATCAGGATCCAAATTATAAGCTTTTTGCAATGAACCACTTAAAATTTTAAAAATCCAACTGTTACTAAATACTACATTATATGCAGCGGTAACAGTTTGAATAACAGTGAATGCAATAAGGAACATAGAGATCTATGGAAAAAAAGATGTAGAGAGGTTAAGGGTTTATGTTTATGCAATCATCAATAAAGTGCAGTAGATCAAAAATGTATGCTATATTTAAATGAAAACAAATCAAAAGTATCGGAAATAAAAGATTATATAACTGATAAAGAAAAGGATACAAATTGACCAACAACGTTATTTTTTCGCATAAAATTAAATACACCAAACAAAGCAATCATCCATGCGCAAATAACGCATACAAAGTCACCATTAAGTGTAAGATGGGGAGTTAAAACCATTCCTGGTAAAGCTTGACCATCTTCTGGTGAAATTACTGCGGTAAAAGCTAAGGATCGATTGCGATTTTGCGCTAGAGATAAAATGCTTGTGGGAATCTGATTAGACATCAAATAAAATGAATTTTTATAAAAAAAAAAAAATAAAATAAAAAAAAAAAACAAAAATAAAAAAAGAAAATAAAAATATAATAAGAAAAAGAATATAAAATATTAAAGGAAACATACGGCTGTCAAAAAGATAGCCATGGTTACCAATAACCACTTAAAAAGTTCAAGTCTGTGTGAACCGTCCAAACCAAAGAATATAATAAAATTTATTTGTTTTCCAAAAATTGCCATTTTTTTTTAAATAGGAATATCTATAAAGTACAATTTAAAAAAAATTACGATTCTTTATTTTATTTATTTTATTTTATTTTATTTTTTTTAAATCAATTTTTTATTTTTTATTTATTTTTCGGACTTTTTTTTAAAAAAAAAAAATTACAAGAATTTCTCGATTCAGCAAGCGAATTTCATTGAGACTTATATACGAAAAGGTTTATTGCGAAAAAAAATGGGGGGATGAAAAAAAAAAAAAAAAAAAGGGAATAATTCGATTATAGGATATTGACAGGTAGTTTAATAAAGTACTGTATAATTGCATTTACCATGCACATAAATAAATACACAATAGGATTGGGATGTACGGTAAATCGTAAGGAGACGCATAAAAAAGTACAATATTTAATATCCGCTGTTGTGAATTTGTAGCGTACGTACGTACGTACTTACGTATTTACGCAGATATTACGTAGAAAATAAGCAATAAGCGCGAAAGTAAAGCCGAGCGGTTAGAAGAAAAATATATAATAGACAATAATTCTGAGGGAAAAAAATACTTCTCGATAATAGATAACAGAGGGTCCCTGTTGACTTTCATGCATCATTTCTGTCATTCTGTCTGATAATGTTTGTGATTCCATGCAAGATTACCAAATCATTAGCTTGAAAAAAAAAAAAAAAAAAAAAAACAGTGGACGAAAAAAATGGAAGAAATTGGAAGGAACTTGTCTTGCGTAACTTTCTTTTTAAGAAAAACAGTCCGATTCAATATCCACTTTGCGGTAATACGTACCATTTTCACCACTTTCACGGATCTGATTGTCAGAAGATCTTTGAACTGATCGATTTCATTATTTATATATTGTATATCGATATTGATATTATACAGATTGTAACACATCAATAATTAGCAATCTCATTTTCTGCATGAACACTCAATCGATCATTTACGTTTAGTCATAAGATAATTTTCAATTTAAATATATATATACAGTATATTATTGTATTAATAAGATTGCCCTGATTTTTTTTTTTTTTTTTTTTTTTTTTTTGTTCGAGCTTTAGGTTACACATTTCTATTAATAAAAAGTTTATTAATAAAAAAATTTCTTCATCATAAGAATAAAATTACTAATGAAACAAAGAAATAATAGAAAATAAAAAAGTAATATACCATATAACAGATAATATGCAAAGCTTCGTTTTTTTTCTTATTAAAAAAAAAAAAAAAATAGGAGCAACTAATTCAATGTGTATATCTTGAGAATTATCTAAAAAGAGGTTTATTAATCTGGTCAAATTTTTTGAGCGACACAAAATTTTATCAAATCCAGAAATGTTTAGTGAATGCAATGCTTGTTAGACATCCACTAAGCAGGAGTCATCGTTAATAATGCCGATTATATTAAGCTTAGCCAATTAAACAATTTCATAATTCGAAAAAGGAAGAAAAAAAGTTTAGAGACCCAGTGAAGGTGAAATGATGAAAATAATCATATTTTTTGATTTGAAAAAAAAAAAAAAATTAAAATTTGAAAAAAAGAAAAAATTCAAACTCTCGATGCATGTGTAATAAAGGCTTGGGAAAAAACGCCAACAAAGTTTTACACAAATTCTTGTTCCTTCCCCACAATAACACATGCAAGTTATCTCAATGGTCTTACTTCCTTAATTCGGTCACCTTTCTTATAAAGCTACGTCGGGTAGTACAAGCCATAGTTATTTTTACACGTCTTAAAAAAATATTGATTTACTTATTAGCGTTAGTAATACAAACTGCAATCATACGATCAGTAAAAAAAAAATTACCTCCCCAAACATACAGTAAAATAAAAATTTTTTTTTTTAAATATGTATTTAAATGTTATGATATCAATAACTAATATCTTTCATTGCTTTGATTCTTGAATTTTCTGTAGAATAACCAACAGCTGCTTCGGCTTCAGATTGTGTATAAGGAACTTCTTTAAGTAATTTAATTCTGTTTTAAAAATTTATTATATATAAGCTTAAAAAAAAAATAAAAAAAAAAAAAATTCATGTGAAATTGATCAATTTTTAATTTTTAATTACCGTTTTTTATGTAATTTACCGCGATTATGTTCATCAAGGGCCTTTTGATTTATGAAATAACGTCTAACCATTTGAAGATCATGAATAAACCGTTTGATGATCATGAATAAACCGTTTGAAGATCATTGAAGATTATGAACAAAAAATATCGTTATCTAATATTTCTAAAGTTGATCATAATAATTTTATTACATACTCTGAAACTTTCATACTCACGAGCAAGCTACACAAGGATACTTTCCAAATCCCGGTAAATCTGGATCTAATTCTTGGTTTGATACCATTTGTTCATCCAACTCTTTCAATTCTTTGTGAATTTGATCTAAATCTTTGGTATAATTCCTTGTTCGTTGTTTTCTATATTGATCTCTAATACCTATAAATAAAAAGTTATGTATGTTTTAAATACTTTTAATGAATATATAATATAATGAATATATACAAATTTATACGTATAAATTATTTTTTTAAATTTAATGCGTAATTCTGTCTGATTCCTTATGATAATTTATAATATTTTATAATATTTTTTACTTAAACCTTAAAAAAGTTTTCTGCTCCTTATTTCGAGTGGTAAATAAACTATTAAAATACTACAAGGTCATTCCTTAACTTGAACAAGCATACCTTTATGAGTTCTTGATCTTCTTAATCTTCCCATTTTTAAAAATGAGATAAAGAGTGTGAATTTTAATTTAAATAACGTAACGTTAAAGTAAAATTGATGGAATTTTTTTTATCACTAAAAGATCGGCAATCATTATGCATTACATTGAATATCAAATATTATCAGACATTATCTTGTCATTTGACAGCAAACGTGACGTCAAATTTTTGTTTGTGGGGGTGAGCACAGATCAACTTGGCTTGGCGTTGAATTTATTATATGGAGTCAACATTGCGGCAAAAGTCCACTAGTAATAATAATACAGTAATAGATCTTCAATGTTTGATATTCATTTATTTTTTTATGGCTTTATGGCAGCCTTGTGATGTAATTTATAAATTATAATAGTAACCAACGTTTTTTTTAAATATATTTCCTTAGAATGCATGTAGTTTATGAATGATAACTATATACATGAATTATGAATTTTTTTAAAAAAAAAAAAAAAAAAAATTTATGGTTAAAAATCGTAACAAAAATGCTCGGCACTTTTGTTCCGTGATAGGTATCTTTTTTTTTCAATTTATAGAAAGAAGAAAAAAAAAAAAAAACATAATCATAATAATTATATATATATATATTTATGAAGGGATCTAACCATATTATTATATTTACAAAAAAAAATATATATATTCTTAATATATCGTACTAATTTAGCACGTGAATCTTTCTTTAAAGTGGTTTAAGTTCTTCTCCTGCGTCCGTTTGGTCCGTTTGGTCCATTTGGTCCATTTGTTGTTGATATTCTTGTAATCGTAAATTTTCTCTTTCATTCATCATTTCTCCAAATATAGAAACCGGAAGACTGAAATCTCTTTTCACAAAGGGTTTAACCGGAACCTTGTATCCAAATGCAAGTGCTGAACGTGTACTCTTCCGAGATCCCGTAGGCATTGCTGTATTTGGTTTTATAAAGGTTGCAAGTTGTTGAATATATGAAGAAGTAGAAGGACGTGCTTTTTTTGATGATGATGATGATGTTGTTGTTGTCGTCTTTTGAACTTTCTTTCCTTTTTGTTTTACTTTAGTATTGTTCTTTTTGTGGTTCATTTTGGTTACATTTTCAGTTGATTTAGTGGGTTTATTGTTAATGATTTTGATTTCATCAACTGGTTTTTCATCTTTATTTTTACGACTTCGAGTAATTCTTGTTGATGTCTCATTTTTTGAAGATGCCGTTAATACTTCATCTGGATTTGTGTTACTGGTACGTCTTGGTACACGAAGCCGTGCCTTCTTGTTTTCAGGTTCTTCCGTAACTTTATTTTCTCCTCCTATATTACTAATGTTATTGATTATTACATCTGCTTTCCTCTTTTTTCCTCCTAATCCTAAAGAATCATATCGTGCTAATTGATCCTCTGCTTCTTTAAGTAACTTTTTATGTACTGTCTCTAATTTACTTGCATCACTCGTAGAGTCTTGACTACGTAAAGCAGCTATTGATATCAAACTTTTGGAATCTGTGTTACGTAATTTCTCTACTGCCAATTGTTGTTGATATCGTTCATATTCCAATTTTTCTCTTTCCCTATTCTTTAACTTTTTTTCAGCAAGTTCATGTTTTCGATGTCGTTTTTCATATATTGCATCAGATGTATCTTCCTAATAAATGAACAAAATAATAATAATAAATAAATCAAAATTATTATTAAATAAATATATATATATATACACATATATATAAATTATATTAACTCTTACTAATTTTTAAATAAAGTAAATTTCTTAATTCTTACCAACCTCTTGTGCTTTACTGCGTAAACCGCTACCAACATCTTCATCCCAAAGTTTAAAAGATGGAATTAATATATCTTTTTGATCATTTTCAACCGTGATTGGCATTGTCGTTTCTTCTTCATAATTAATGTCATTATCTTCAACTATTTCACACGTTTGTAAGATATCTTCATCTGATGTCAACATAAGAATCGTCTCTCCAGTGATGAAGGGTTCATGTGATTGTTCTATTTTTTTTTTTTTTTTTTTTTTTTTATAATTTAAAAAGTAAACCTTTATTGAATCTTTGTGTTTGGTAAGCCTAAAAGTTATTGGCATACCTTGGTTGGCCGCAACTTCTTCGGCTAACACACTTGCCAGGGTACCAACCTTACGTGGCGGTAGAATGCGTTTTTTCTGACAAGATTGTGAGGAATTTGCAACTGAGGTTTGATTATCTTCTGTTTCAAGCGTTTTACGGCGTCGTTTTCCTATACGTTTCGTTTGTTTTTCAGTATTTGTAGCTGAATCCCCAAAAGGAACATTTTGTCCTTCAACTACTTCCGGACTGTAAGCTACTAAAGAATCTGGCGTTGTCTGACTTTCAATATTTGGAAGTTCGTGCGGAGTCGACTCAAGTGTATCAACTTCCATTCTCTCTATTTATTTTTTTTTTTTACGCTCGCCGTTTCTTAAAAGATTTACTTTACAATAATACACAAACAACGTTATCTGTTATTGAAAACAAATACATTAATGACCTTCCAAATCATTTTTTATCACATTATCGTTATTACGATTGTTTAATTTGCACAAATACGGAAAGTGACAAATACAGTAGTAAAAATGTACATTAACGTTGACCTTTAGGCATCGTGATTAATCTACTGCTACCTACGTACGTACGTATGTACTGTACATTATTTTCGGGTATACAGTATTAAAAAAAAAAAAAAAGACTTATTTATCACGAAATCATTAATTAGATTTATTATAAACCCACTATATCATATTATGGTATCATGATATCGCGCGGGGATATGGTGATTGATTTGGTCTAAATTCATAAAGAAATAATAAATAATAAATAATAAATAAATTGTTTATATTATTATTCAGTCTATTATCATGATCTATATAAGCTTACCATATTGTTAGTTTTGTATATACCAACTAATCGATCGGCCAACTCAAAAATATTATTTCGTAGGCTAATAATAATGAATTGAGCATTTTTTGTGCGCTCTTTTATATAATTTGCGACGATTGACACATTTCTGAAATCTAAGGCGGCATCAATTTCATCCATCACATACAACGGGGTGGGCTTGTAATGATGAAGCGCAAATACCAAAGCCAAAGAACTTAATGTCTACAAAATTCCACCTGTTTGTTAAATTCTTTTTTCGTGTTTATTTGCAATTTGATCGAATAAGGTATGATTACCTTTTCTCCACCAGATAGATTAGAAATATTTTTCCAACTTTTCTTTGGAGGCATTACACTGAATATGATACCCTCGGAAAATGGGTCCAGACTATCGCAACATTCAAGTTCTGCGTTCCCACCAAGTGTAATCATCTATAAAGATGAGTTCGTAAATAAACAGTTTTGAAATTTTTGATGTATATATAACAAAAACTATATACCTGATACATTTCTTTGAGCTTCTGAGAAATTAAAGTGAACCCATTCATGAATTCTTCCAGTCTTAATTTACGCAATTCATCATACTGCCTTTTGCATTCATCACGAATCGACGTTACTTCTTCAAGATCTTTTACGCGTGATTTATATTCTTCTTCACATCGACGATATTCCAGCAAGACATTGAGATTGGGATTGGCATCCTGTATCTTCGCTATTAATTTGTCACTATTTTAATTTAATGTTAATTTAATGATTCATGAACGACAACACTTTACCAATTCATACCATTGAGCGACTCTATTTCATTTTTTAAATTTTCTTTATCCATCGCTAAAAGCTCGTCATCCGTATATGTTTGAAATTCGGGCCTCGGTTCATCCCTATTCATAGTAAATATAGGTCTGAATATATATATATATATTTTTTTAAAAAATCCTTTAATATCATAAATGTTATACCCAATTTCGTGAAGAGTAAGTTTTCCAAGTAAACCAAGCCAATGATTTTCCTTTTGCTTATTTTCTGCCAAGGTTCGTTCACAATCTTCAAGTTTGTTTCTTATTTCTACCTGTTAATAAAATATCATTACAAATTAATAATTTCGTTGTAAGACGCGAATTATGATAAACAATAAAATCTTACTTCAACAGCCCTAATTTGATTGATTATCTCTGTTTTCTCATCAAGTTCTGTTTTAATTTCATCTAGTTCCTCCTTCTTATCGTCCAATACCTAATAACATACGAGAACAAATTTAAAATTGATGTGCAATATTTATTTCAAGTATTTAGTGAATCAATACCTGTTTAGCTTCATTAGCTCGATCACTGATCGAACGTGCAATTTCAGCCTTTTGTCGAATATCAACTTCGAGTTGTTCTAACTCTTGCTTCAATTGTTCCATTTCATTTTCATTCTTAGTAATTGAAGTTTCAAATTTAGATACATCCTTTTCGGCCTTTGATTTTGCGACTTGGGAAGAAGTTATTCTATCATTAATCATCACTATCTTTTCTTTTATTGAATCGACCTGATATTTTTGACTTCGAAGCTTGTCTCCACCAGCCTGTAAAATTTGTTCATGCAACATCTTAATTTCATCATCAATTTTCGATGATTGACCTTTCAGATCTTCTAACTCTGTAGTCAACTTTTTAATTTGCGTCAAAATTTTCTGCATTCGTTTTCCATCTTCTACATTCGGCTTATTTTGTTGACTGAAATCAAATAAAAAAAAAGATTATCATTTACTATCTTGTCATGAATATACAGTAAAACTTCCTTACCGTAATTCGTTAATTCGTTTCTGAGTATCGGCTATACGCTTAATGCAAGCATTTAGATCCATATCTAGTTTTGACAAATTAAGTTCTAATTCGGGTATTTCATTCTTTTTATGTAAAAGTTGATCTTCAGAATTTTTGCGTTGATCTTTAAATTCCCTCCATTGGTTCTCTAAACGAATTCGTTCCTTTTCCAAATTTGATACTATCTCTGGTGTTACGTCAGGAACAAATTTTGAACTCATTCCTCCGCGATTTACTTTAGTACCACCTCCGGACATCGTTCCAGATTTATCAATAAGCTGTCCATCCAACGTTACCACACGCCACCGTTGTTTTCCGTACGCAATCCTACTAGCCTGTTGCAAATCTTTTGCAACAAGAGTATTTTGTAAGGCCTTAAAGAATGCTGGTGCAAACTTTTGCTCTTTCGGTTTAATAAGGTCAAAAAGACGAGGAACTCCCTCAGGCGTTTGAATTGGACTTAAATCCATAGATGAAAGCTGTTGTAAAAGGATGAATTGGGCACGGCCTAGATTATTTTTTCTTAAATATTCTATACAGCTTTGGCCGACTTCAACTGAATCAACTACAATGTTGTCCAATGCTTGACATGCAGTCGAAACTGCGACATCATATTTGTCATCTATAACACCGAGATTACCTAATCGATCCTGAATACATAAAAATGTTAAATAAGCAAATAAAGCAAGAAAAAGCAAGAACGATCATAATAATGTCAATAAACATCTTACATAAAGTCCTTTGATACGTCCGCTATCTTTGAGTTTGAGCAAGCTAGTAAGCACTTGACCTCTAGACTGAGTTGATTGTAATAGTGCTTTCGCTTCTTCCTCCTTTTGACGTACAGCTGCAAGGCTAGAACGTAACTTTTCTTGAATTTTGTTGTTGTCCTATATGTCAATTAGTAAGAATCAATAATATGCAAGTATAAGGTATAATGATACGAAAAAGTAATAATAGCATATTTAAACCTTTGATGAAAGTTCTAATTGGCTAATCTCTTTTTTTATCAAATTTATTTTATTCCTAGTCGTTATTATTTCTTGTTCCTAAAAAAAACATCAAGTTTAAATTCAATCTTTCCTAGATAAACATTACGTTATATTACTACATTAATAATTGACATACTTTTGAACGTCTAGTATCTTCAAGTGAGACTACATCGTTCTCTGCTTGATCTAAAGCACGTTTTGTAGAGTCCATCTTTTCTTTAAGAATATTATGCTCAGATTGAGCAACATCAATAGCAGACTGTTTGGAATTTATCTTTTCTGTCCATGGTGCAAGCTCTCTTTGTTTTTCTTCTATCTGGGCTGAGAATTTCTCAGTTTTACCTTGCAGATTAAATTATTTATTAGAATAATGTTTTGAATATTTCGCCGGCGAAAATATTTTACGTTAATGCGAAATATTTAGGATTTAAAAATCACAATATATTTTTTTGCAAGTTGAACCGAAATTATTCGCTTTAGAGAAATTATTCCTTATTGGCGAAATATTTCTGGTTTTGGAAATACAGTAGTTTATTTAAAAAAAGTTACCCTTTAAACCCTCTCTAATTGCTTCAAGCTTTTTTTCTTCAGCTTCTAAGGATTTTTCCGCTTGAGCAATTTCTTTACCTCGTGCAATCAAATCATCTTCATTGTATCGTATAGAAGTCTTGGCTTCAGAAAGAGCATGACGATCCTATATTATAAAATTTTTTTTTTGGTAAAAATTATTTGGAAAAGACCAAGAAATGAATACGAATACGTAATATATAAATATACAATTTGTATTGTTTTGAGCAATTTTTTTTGTTTTGTCACTGCATGTTTCTTTTTTTCTTCTAAATGAATGTTTTCTTTTTCATAACTGGACAGCTCTTTTAGGATTTGGTTTGTTTCCTTTTCTAAGTTCTAATAAAGAGCATTAAATATTTTAGTAAACCTACATGCTATAATGAGAGTTTAAATGGATGATTATATATTATTAAAATAATATAATATAATATAATTAAACCTGATACTCCTTGATCGATTTTTTATATCTGTCTTCTAGGTTTTGTGTATCTTGCTTGATTTGGGTATGCTTTCCTTGTTCTTCTTCAAGTTTATCCTTCAATTGATTCTAGAACAGCATACCATAAACATATCAACTTACGAATATAATTGAATATAGTTAAAAATTAAACCTAAACCACATTCCATTAAACATACCACTGCTCTTGCAGAAATTTCGACCTCATGCTTTAGCTCCAGGATTTGTCGTTGATAAAATGCTGACTTTTTCATAGCCAGTATATTTTCTTCTCGGAGGAAATCCTCCGCTTCTTTCTTTTTTTCCTTTTTTTTAAAAATGGAATTAAAGATAATGTCAAGCATTCATAAACTCAATCTGTCGTCTTTTGTAGAATTTAAAAAAAAAACCTACCTCTAAGCTTTGCTTTTCTTTTTCAACAATTTTCACGCGATGCAATTTTTCTAATCGTTCTTCATTATATTTTTCTATTTTTTCATTTGCCTCTTCTATAGGGGTTTTGTATTTGGATGTTCCTATTATGTCTTCAAGATACTCTAAAAGTCCATCTTCATGTTCATTTGGTGCTTTGGGCTTCATTTGTGCTATTGATTCAACTTCGCCCTAGAAATTTCAAGGTTATTATTATTAATAATGAATAAAATGATTTATTTATCTTTATAGTTTACCTGAAGAATTAGAAACCGTTTATGATCCAAATCTATGCCCCTGTCTTTCAACAAAGTTGTTACTTCGCTATAATTACTTTGTCTACCGCTGATGAAATATTTACTTGAATTATTACGAAATGCTTGACGCGAAATAATTAAATCTGATTGAGGAACAACTTCAAAATCATCCGATCCGGGCTAAGAAAAATGGCTCGTTAATTTATAAACTCAATCTATTTATCGATTGAATTTTTTATTAAATAAATCTTACCAAATCGTGAATCTCATGAAAATGCACCTCAACGGCACAATAATCTAAAGTTAAAACACCTTTCGACGAATGAATAAGCTCGGATAGTTTGGCTTGTCGCATTTTACTCGCACGATAACCGAAAACAAACAAAAGTGCATCGATGACGTTTGATTTTCCTGATCCATTAGGTCCAACAATGGAAGAAAATGACTAGAAAATGACACTACGTTAAATAAAGACATTAAAGTCAGTCAGTAGCATACGTATTTAAATATATAAACCTTATGAAAGGGTCCAATTTCCTGACGGCCACAGTACGATTTAAAGTTAATAAGGACCATTTTTTTGATTACCAGGCGTGGAGAAGACATTTTGGTGTACAAAGGGTTCAAAATCCTTTGACTTCAATAGATACTATAATTCTGTAATTCTGTAATTACAATAGTTTTTAGAACGCGTTTGTGCGACAATACGTGGATATATAAATGCTTTAATTTTATTGGTTACTATAGTATTCTGTATTTACGGGAAAATTCTGAGCTGGGCCGGAATTAATAAGTCTACCAAGTCCATAACAAAATTGAGTCCTTAACTGCAATTTTATTATTGCAAAAAGATATCTAGATTGTCTGTTACTTTAGATTTTATTTGGCTTCGTTTATATTTCCTTAAAATCGTTAAGATTCTTAAAATCTTTTAAAATCAATGTAGAAGCTACATCTTTTGGGGACGTCTAAAGCGGTGCAGATTCTTATTTTATCGAATTAACTTTAGGTTAGGGTCGTCTTAGATAAGAGTCTTGGTAGTATATATAAGCAAAATTGCCTTCCTGAATACCCAAGGTAGGTTTAAACTATAGTTATTTTGTATTTTCAGGGTTTTCGTTTTTTTGCTTCGTCGAAGATTATTAAAATTCTATAATTTGATTGGTCATTTGTCACGTGATTGCGCTCCGCCCCACATCTTTTTGCAATAAATTAATAACGAAATATTTTAATTAGAAAATCAATTCGAATTTTTGCGAATTGAGTATAATTGTTAACTCTTAGACATTACATTAAGTTCCCTAAAATTAAGATAGTAAAATATAATTCAATATTCTGATCTTGCAAAAAAGACGTGACCCCATGATTTTTGTGATTAGCGAGAGAGAGAAAATTATAATTTCGTTTTAACATTCCTTTTTAGATTTATTGAAATCTCAAGACGCCCTCAGAGGTGAGAAGAATGTTGAACGAAATTGTAATTTCAAACTACCTTATCTATTATTAACCATTATTAACCATATTTTCAATTAATTATATGCATACCGATATTTATATTTATTTGAAATTCTTACAATTTATAGAATTTTCAATTCTTGCATGATATCATGATTTGGGGGGTCCACAGAAAAGGTGGTTATGGGCCAAAAAAATTTTTTTTGTAAATACTTTATTTTTGCAAAAATTAGATCATTTAGAACACAATATCAAAAAACTACAGAAAAAAAATTTTTAGCCTATAGCCACCTTTTGCTGCGAGGCTCCCCATTTGTAAAAGTCAATCTTTTTGCAAAGTGCAATAATTATAGCATAAATAATTTTTTTAAAATTATTTTGGTAATATCTTTATTTATTTTTTTATTTATTAAAATTTTACAAATATGTATAATTTAATAATAATTACCGTAATTTTGTGGTAAATAGTCTCCCTTGTTAAAGTATCCGCCCACTATCAATTTCGTCAAATTAAATAATAAATTGACGATCACAGAAAAGGTACTAATCAATTTTTAAGTCCTAGGAATGTAAAAGAATCAAATTATGGTAATGTAAAATATTTTAAATCTTTATAATTTTAATTATAAAAATTATACAAGATTTTAATTTAATTTAAATTAAATTAATAAAAATTAATTTTAAAATATACTAATTAAAATAATATTTTTAGTTAAAATACTGTAGTTCTAATTTTATACAGCAAAACCAATTGTTATAAAAAACTATATACCAAAATTATATAGCTTTAATTATAATTTTTTTAAATTAAATCAAATATATATTATTTAATTACTAATAAATCTAATTAAATGATTTTTAATTTGATTTAATTTAAAATTTTGTATTTAATTAAATTTGATTTAAAATTAAAAAAAAAATTATTTATATTTTAAATAAACTTAAAAAAATATATTTACTAAATTATTTATGTAATTTTTTTTAAAAAAAAAGAAAAATTATAAAACAAATTTTTGTCAAATCTACAAATTAAAGACAAATGCTATGTATATATATATATAAATTTGACAAAAAAAAAAATATCAGCCCCAATATATATTACAAAACTATAATATCAAAATTTTAGCATTAAAAATCCCTTCACAAAATTAATAATTATATAGCAACAGTTTTTCTCACATCATTTTTTCCTTGTAAAACAAGAATACTTGCTTCCACTTCACTAACCATAAATGCTTCAGCAGCAATACCCAAACATTTCCTAGTTTCACTACCATAACTTTTACCCAATTTCAAGAACTCATCTTTATACACTGATGGTGTTGTTCTACGGCGTCCCAATACAATCAAATCCTTACCATTATTGACCTTTTCCTTTGCAAGCCTAATGGCTGTTGATAATGGAGTTGTAGTTGCAACTTCAGTATAACTTACACGATCATTATTACTTAATAACCCATTTTTTAAGCTAAAGTAATATGATAATATGGAACTATCAACTGTGTCAGGCTCTTTTTTATCACCTTGTGTTAATACTTGAACTGAAGAAGTTGATACAGTATGTGCCAAAGTAGGTCGCTTAGGGAATTTATGTGAACCATCATTATCATCAGTGCCAGAATTGGAATCAGTAGCAACGGCACTTTCTTGAATTCTTTCAATTCTTTCTTGAATTGGTTGCATTCCTTCTTGAACATTAGTCTGATTATCATCTGTCATTATTCGAACTACAGATACCATGATATGAGGATGTTCTAATAATTTAATAACGAATATCAAAGCTTCTCTATCATCTATACTACCGAAAAAAGGTAAAAATACGTGAATAGTTAAATTCTGAGTAACTCCTTGTTGTGATGTTTTAACACCAAATCCTCTGTCAACGAAAGAGCCAACATTAGTATGAACTTCGTTAAATACACCTTGCACAAAATTAGAAATTTGTGGACTCGTCTCTTTTCTTTCACGAGCTTTAAGTAACTTTCCACGAGGACCAATTATTCCTTCAAAAGACTCATCATGCATTACAGCACCAGCACCATCCCATGGAATTATAACAAGATCTGAACTCGTTTTTCTTGTATTTTCAACCACTTCTTTGACAAAATCATGGAAAGCAACAACTGTAAGATTAGCCTTAATATTGACAAAATTTAATTGACCAAACATGCGAAAAACGTTCATTATTGGATCGTGTAACAAAGTTTCCTCAGTTTCATTAAATTTCATCACAGCAGAAATACGTTGAGTGAGTTCGACAAGACGTAAAGCATGAACAACAATAGGATTATTATTATTTGACTCAGTCACTGGCCTAGTTGATCTTTCAGGAATAACTACACTATTCCTCGGACTTGGAATGATAGGTTTAGAATATAAAGGAAATGGTTGTAATAATTGTACCAACATCATCATACCAGGCAACCATTCAATTTTATTTAAAACAACCAATAAACGTTTATTCTTTGATAGATCAATTAGTGTGTCATCAGATGCACGAGATTCTTTCCAAGGAGTACCTGGAGCAGGTTCAATCGAAGTTGTGACTTGACCATCTCGTATACGTTCCATCATTCTTCTATATTCTTTTGGATAAAGCCACATCGCCAGAGGAGTCGTAGTAAATGTGATTATAAGGGCACTATAACAAAACAAAAAAAAAAAAAAAAGACAATTGAATTTAGTATAATAAAATAAAATAAAATAAAATAAATAAATAAATAAATATATATAAAAGATGCGTATAAAATATAAAGATACATACACAGTTACCATAATTGCGAAAACTCTGTCGTTGATCACTCGGGCATCAAAGCCAATATTAAGTACGATCAATTCAACCAAACTTTATAAAAAATGATCATCACTTATAAATAAAACAAGCAATACGGGTGATCAAAGGTATACAATGAATAATTTGAAATGAAAATAACCCTTTACAACTCATGAAAACACCGATGGTAAGAGATTCTCTCCAGGCTAATTTGTTTAATCTAGATGCGATGGTTGCACCAGTGATTTTACCAAACATATCGACGCAAATCACTAGAATAAGCCAACCCCATATACGAAAGTCATCCAACAAACCGAGTTGAGTTTTAAGACCAGAAAGAGCAAAATACTACATTAAATAAAAAAATAAATAAATTAATTAATATAGACATAACAATTTTAACATTAATACTACATTAATGCAATATTAATGCTTAAGATTAACAAAAATAAATATATATATATACAATTGGCAAAAACAAGACGCTGACTAGATCCTCAATTTTTTCTGTTATGCCTATCGCAAAACCACTCTCGTGCGGCACAATTACGCCCATAATAAAAGCACCCTATTCAGAATTTTTAAAGATTAACAATAGTCACAAGAATATACAGGAAGAAATTTTAAACGTAACCCATACGAAAATGTAATGCACTCCAATGATATTTGTGACAAAAGCTGATATTAAAACAAGCGATAATGTAATGGCTACCATTGTTACTGATGGACCACCAAAATCATTACTAAATATATAAAAAAAAAAAAAAAAAACTTTAAAAAATTTGAATCAGACCTGCCAGTTCTAAGAATAAGTATAGCTAAAATTGGGCGAATGGCAAATCCTACAAACAAAGTCCAAGCGGCGCAAAGCAAGAAAGTGTAAAGAGCAGAGAGGGAACTCGTAGCATTTATGATGGATACCACTAAGGCAAGAAGTACCCAAGCAGCGATGTCATCACCAACAGCGGAAGTAATAGCAGTAATTCCACTTTGAAAATGGAAAAATAAAAAATAAAAAAGGATAAGGTTAGAATAAAAATGATATAAAGAAATTAAATTGATTATAAATTGAATTATCAGTACACTGGTGTTCTAAGAAGTTTAAGCTCTGATAAGATACGGGCAAGCACGGGAAATGCCTGAAATTCAAAAAATCAATAATTTTGAAGATAGATGCACACACAAAAAGAGAAACGACAAGCGTACCGTAATTGACATGGCGACACATATAAAAAGCATGAAACTATAAAAAGGGACACCGCTATCATTGTTAAATGTTTGATACAATCCATAACTCACACCAACACCAAGAATAAAAGGTAAGCATATGCCAGCGGCAGAGATAGTAAGTGCAGTTTTCGCATTTGAAATCAACATTTTAGGATTTAATTCAACGCCGATAATAAATAAAAAGAGGATCAAACCCAAATTGGCGAGTAAATTAAGGTAAGTTAAAGATTGAGCAGGAAATATAAAGTTCATATATCCAGGGATGTGACCCAAAACCGAAGGACCAAGGATGATGCCGCCTATAACTTCGGATATGACGCGAGGTTGGCGAAGACGCGAGAGCGCAACGTTGATAACACGAGTAAAGATCACAATGAGGACGATCTGTTACACGAAACGGAAAAGGAAGAAAAAAATCGTAAACATTTAAAAAACAAAATTGTTAATAGTTTAATAATCAAAAGGATTACCTGTATTATTACGAGGGTTAAAGGATCATCTGGATTGACATCGGTAGGCTTATGGCCAGAAACTACACTGCTTTGCTCATTTGCCATTTTTCTTTTCTACAAAATGAAATGGATATCACGTGATTACCAGGAAATTACGAAATTACGAGATGAAAGTAAACAAATAACACAAATAACAAATAAAAATAATAATTACGATTTATTATTCCTGTATTATCAAGGCTAATCAATAGAGAAAAGCGCGATATCAATAGGAATGGTTGAATAAGTCATATAACAAAAATGTTATGACATGACTTTTGCCAATAAATTCAGTTTAGCTTAGCAACAAATATAATCGTACATAAACCAAACTTGTAGCAGAGATAGAGGAATAAATAAAAAATTTTTTAAATTCAAAAGAAATGAAATTTTTGTCTTTTTATAATGAGCGATGGCGTTATTATATGACCATCTTAATCAAGGGGGAACCACTATTTGTTTGATTTTGTTTGTAACGTTACACTAGAGTGTAAGGTACGTACTACGTGCGTAAGTTATGTACGAACATCTGACATAGCCCAATATGCATAATGTAATTAATGTTGCTGATCATAGTGAAATCAGTATAACTTATACACATGTGTGCCCAGGGTAGTCCCAGGGTATAATGCGATCTTGATATAGTGACCAGTGTTAACATACGTATTACAATATTAATATTGCTATATACGTACGTACATAAAAGGTAATTTTTTTCATTGAAATAAAAAGAACTGTACATTAAAAAATAATTTTAAGTTTCTTAATACGTACATACGTTTTAACAAAATTTTGTATAATAAAATAAATTAAAAAATTTCGTGCATCAATAACCAATTTTTTAAAATTCTTTTTTTTATATGAAAACAAAAGCCAATTTTACCTAAATATATACATACATAAATATATATATATATATATATATAGCAAACAATAATAATACGTACCGTGTTTATTTATCTAAAAAAAACATATAGTACGTTAACCTTATTTAATTATCTACAATACCTTATGCATGTTTTTTTGGGACAAGTTAGACATGTGGGGTTCTTTACTTTGAAATCACGTTCTGACATTTCCGATCGGGCTAATTCGGGCAAATTCAAAACCCGCGTACCGACTTTATTGATTCGATAGTTTAATCGAATAAACTATCGAATCAATAAAGGTAATGGACGATTTACATATAAACACGAACCGGTACGCGGGTTTGAATTTGCCCGATCGGGCAAAGACCCCACATACTAACGTAATGCAATGACGGTATACGATTGTACCTTTATATCCTAAAGTGATACTCTAAGTGACATTTGCTAGTAAATGGTTAATTTTTGTCTAGTTTATGTTACTATAATTCAATATTTAACAATATTTAAACTTTAGGATTGTTTAAATATGACTTGTCTATAATACAGTATATTTCGAATAGAATACTTCCTTCGTATAGTATTAAATATTTTTTCGTGTCAAATTGGCCCAAGTTAAGATAGGGTTATGGTAAGAATCTGGGAAGGATTAGGGTTTAATTTAGGTCAATCAATGTCGATCAGTTAATTCGGGCCAAAAAAGTCGACTTATATATAAAGGGGATTTCTCCAAATATTTACCAAATACTTAGACCTGGTGACCTAATCTTGAATGTCTGCCAAGAGATCCATGTAAACCAAAATTTGGCTAAAACGGCAGGATTTACCTTTAAAAAAAAAAATTGGAATAAAATTTTCGTTAAATGCACATGTATGCGTATAACAATACGTATTTGTATCCTATATGTATCCCACAACTCGTGGAAGAAAACGGAGTTATCTTTTCTAGATCCGAAAAAAATATTTAAAATGGTTAAATGTAATCCATATCTAGATAAAAAAAAGGTTTCATCAATGCTTTTTTAACCGCTAAAATAAAGTTAATTCGTCCCTGACTTTGGCTGATATTTCAACCCACTAGGGTATTTTTTACACCTGCCAATTATAGGTTTCGGTGCCGATGAAAATTCCTATGACGGAAATTTATTACGTAAAGGAAATAGTATAGGTATAATGGCAAATCAATGCTATTTTGTCTAAACTAAAATATTTTCGACTAAACATATTCTAGCTAACATATTCTATCATATTCTGACTAACATATTCTGGCTAACATATTTTGACTAATATATTCTGACTAATGTGTTCTTGACTAACATATTCTGACATATTCCAACTGAGTTATACACAAATCTTTGCAGTAACATAAGATTAAATCTTAAAAAAAAACTATGTATGCGTACTATAATATTATTATGTGGATGAGTCTATCTAACGAACCATCATCGTATGTATGACATAAGTAGTAACCAATAATTACATAATTATGAGCAAGTAAATTGTATATAAATTCTGATTGGCTAAAAAAATCTATTCATTCGGAATTATATACTATAAATGTATAAATAAATGTGCGCGAATTTAAATTTGTAAAAAATTTTATTATCGAAATTTGAAATAAATGCAGATAAATATGCATTTATGCCAAAAAAGTTCTGAACAAAGAATAGATTATCTATAATCTAGTTGATTCATATCTGCTACCGTAACGGTAATGATGAAAAATTTCCCACAGGTTAAATGAACAAACAATGTTGTTATTGGGACTATGAATTGGACATTATGAACCTTGTTCAAATCAGGCTTCTTGGTTGATAAAAGCGATTTAAATGTTCAAATATAGGTAGTAAAATATGCAAAAAAAAAAGTATTTACTACTGTATTTTTATTGATATACTGATTAGATGGAATTAATTTATAATTTACTTACGAGATATTTTTTCTTCGATTGCCATACCAGAATTGTTATTAGAACTGTTCACATAGTCCTAACTGACTCTATTGTATTAAACTTGATACTAAGTGAATCTTTTGAGACATGTTTAAAATTTTTTTTCTAAACATGTGTCTTTGAATTTAACAAGCAACATTACTAAAGATATAATTACATGAGATTCGAAACCATCCTTAATAGTATTACCTACTTTCATTTTAAAATTCTTTACAATGATTTGGATTTGAATCGATCTAAAAAAACCAATTAGAAGATAATAATGTCATTATTCCCCGTCTCATTATGATCGCATGACGGGATTTACGTGTTATTCATCACAATTTTTCTCTAATTTGTTATCACCCCGGGCTTTATTTGTTATCGCTCCAGGGGAAATAACAAATAAAGTGTAAATCCCCGTCATTCGATCATAATGAGACGTGGAATAACTCATTTATTCCACCGGGCCGGGGAAATAATTGTATGGCGCAAATCGCCCCACACATATACCCAATTAATAAACGAAAGCAAACTCGTACCTGTTATAGTTAATAACTTTGCTATAATTAGTGAGCAATATATTTTTTTATCAATGGTAACTATTGTTATAGCAAAGTGTTGAAGTATAATTTTTGTACTCGTCTTTCTTACATGAAAGTCACTAACTTTATTATTAATAGCATTAACTTTTTACAATCATATTTGATTATTCTTTCTGCTTCACTGTTTAACAATCCAACAAACTTTTAAAGTTTTTGATTATAATATAATAAGTATAGAATCTATTTGTATCTGTTTTGTTAAGTAGTCATGCAATAATATTAAATAAATGCATTTAAAAATTAGAAAAAAAAACAAAATTATTTATAATAAATGCTTTCAATAATAAAAACTTGCTTTTATGTATTAACAAATAGTTTTGTTTTCTTTTTAAAATAACTAGGTACATCTTGATTTTAAAAATATAATATTTTATTTTTATAATCAACTTTTTAAATTGTAAATTTTTTAGTTTTTTTATTTTTTATAATTTTTAAAAAAATAACAAATGCACTAGTACCGGTAGTTTTTTTTAATACTAGAACAAGAAAATTCAGCCAATCCAAATTCCTGATACAATTTCATAAATTTGTTTATATTTGATATAATATACTATATTATGAATATAGTATAATATTATTTGAATAATATAGTTTTTTAATTAATTTTAGTAAATTAAACAAAAAATGGTATATAAGTCTGATTTATTTAAAAACTTTATAATAAACAAAAAGTCAATATTGTTTACACTTTTTAATTCAGTTGTTTGTTTATATATTGAATACCAGTCAACTAATTTGTTATACTATTTTTGGATTAGTTTATTATTTTTTTATTTTTTTTAATTTAAGTGCCCATTTTGGAACTTAGAATCTTTTTATTTAAGATTTTAGAACTGTTGGTGACCCCTAGATGTTACCGACAATTGTTATATTAACAAAAGTACAACTAGCCATACTTGCAACTTTTGGTTGCCTATTTAAATAGCTACTCTAAGGTTCTACACTAGCTACTATACTAGCAACTCATATACTGGCATTGCCTATTTAAATCTTTTAATTTCTGTTTCTTTTTCCAACTTATTCTGTATTACTAAAACACAGTGATTATGTTCCAAATGCTTATCTATTGTCCTTAGAACCTAACTAGTCTTGTTATCCTTAACAAAAAACTCGGTAGAACAGTACCTGCTCCTATTACAGATATTTACCTATATTTTAGTAATTGTTGCTATAGTTGTGACCAATACTTGCAAGACAAGATTACTTCAGTCCTCTTATTAATATTTACATTTGCTCTTGTAAAGTTTACTAAATTTAGTACTCTTTTTCTTTTTCTATTGGAACCTTTTTTCTCAGAGTTTCAAACGACCAATCTAGCTAGTACAGAAGGATTGGTTAGCTAGGCTTTAGATGCTTTATAGTCTTTCTTTTCTTGATTTATGCTTTTGTAACACATGACCCTTTCTTTTGGTACAGTTCTGGTAACCAGGTTGGTATATTCTTTTTGTTATAGAGGCTCTTGCCTGTTCAGTTCTTTGGTTAGTTACTTTTTGGTTCTGGTTCAGATACCATTAAAAGCCAGCTACTCTTTACTTGAATCTTGCCAAGCTTGCTTTTGCTCACTATGTTTCTAAACTTTTTGTATTTTTTTTTTCCTTATATAATGCTACCTGAATTAGTTAGGGACGTGTCAAATATTAGCTGAGATCAGTTTACAATAGAGCCCACCCCCTCCCCCCCTCCTGAGAAATTTGGTTATTCTGATTGGTCATATGTGTATATTTAGACCTGAGATTTTGTCTACCTCCCCCCTACCCTACGGTATCAGCTGATATTTGACACTTCCCTTAGCTCTAAATAGTGCTTTTTTTTCTTTTGTATAATATTGCTATCACCCAAATCAGCTAGTTTACCAAATGGCTCCTTCTTTTCTCTCGTATAATATTACTCAAGTTAGTTAGGTTCCAAAGATTTGGTATAATAGATGAGGTTTTTATTATATAAAAATTTATAGAAAAAACATATAAAATTACTATGAACTTTGAATCTTTAATGTTTTTTTTTTATATATTAACTTAAAATTAAATTTTTTAAAAATATAAAACAAAAAAAAAAATTGAGCTTAAAAATTAAATTAAAATTTGGCCAAATTTGTACAAAACAAAAATATAACTTTGTCAAAAACAAATATTTAATGATTTTAAATAATAAATATATATAAGGGGATGCCATTTATTACATGATTTATACTATGGATACATGGGTTAGAGTGGTGATCACATCTATATATAATATATATAATATATATATTAAATTATATATATTATATAATATATATATAACTAGTGATTAGGGTTCTGCAATTTAATTTGATTTTCAAATATTTGAATCAAATATTTGATCAAATTCAAATTCAAATTTAACTATATTTAATTTGATCAAATTCAAATATGACCAAATTTGATTTGATTTGACAAATATTTGATTTGATTTGAAAATTACTATTAAAAATTCAAATTCAAATCAAATTCAAATTCAAATATTTGAATCAAATCAAATTCAAATCAAGACCAATTTGATTTGATTAAATTCAAATTGATCCAATATTTGATTTGATTTGAATTTGAGAAACCCTACTAGTGATATGTGAATGCAGGATTTTTTGTCTTTGCATTGCATAATGCGACATTATGTAGCATGATGCATTATACAATTCTGCATCTTTATATAATATAATTACTTTATTAGTTTTTTATTAAGAATAATACTAATACATATAATAGTAGTATATAACTAATTAGCACACTTTTAAATTGCTGAAATCAGCAAGAACAAGTCATTAGAAAGTTCAAAAGTGGTTAAGTTAGATTGTATTACTAATACAGTAACTTACTGCATATATTTTTTTTTTTACTCTTAGGCAGTCTCGCAGACGATCTTTATTAGAATACTTGTAAATTTCAGGAATTATAGTGTTATTAACAATGTTAATCTCTAATTTGCTGAACCCTACGTCATACTAATCATTTGATTTCAAGAATACAATATGTGACCTGCCGCACTAGTGCCATAGCAAAATGCTAAAACAAACTAGAAGTTTGAAATCAAACTCAAGGGCGTTGTCAAACAGCCTAACTTTAAAACCTTCTTCTCCAAGCTTCTCGAGAAAAGAATACTAGTAAAAAAAACAAATATTTAGAAAAAATGGTTGAAAATAAATGAGGAATAAATTAAACTACCTAAACGAATACCAAAATAAACAAAATAAAAAGAAAAGAATGAAGAAAAAGGCAAAAATTAGACTGTATGACAGCACCAATTTCGCCTGGATTCAAGTATAAAAATTATATAATACTATACCGGTAAAAATACCAAGTACTATATTTACAGCAAAAAAACATATAAAAAAAAGCTAGCGAGGATGAAAAAAAGAAAAGAAAAACTATAGCTAAAGAATATTCTAGAAGGAAATTTCAGTTCGTGTTTATCTCCAAATTATCCATGTCCTGAATTTTACTCGTGACTTCATCCAATTCGGAAGCCGCATTCCCAAAATAGAAGAGTAAACAATGTCGATCTTTTGGAGGGGTAAACCAAATCACCCACTTTTGTTGAAATTCGAAACACCAAAAGGGCACCAAGGAAAAGTACCAAAACTGAAAGGACTTTGAAAGAGTTACGCTATACCGAATAAGATATCCAACCAAGTATTTATTTCTGTTTTTACATCCATAAAACTTGACAAAGCTCCAGGTTATTATGCCTACTACTTCTTCGCTTAGTAGTACAAGAGACTTCTGCTCGGAGGCCTCTCTCATAAGGGTTCGAATCTTTTTCAACTCTATTTCAGCTACAACCAAGTATACGATGATTAGCCTTGAGTCCCAGCTGCTACTAGTAAAGTTTTGTTGCATATTGAATATGTTAACTGTATGGTTTTCGTAGGTTGGTGTTCTTGAAAATTTTGGTACGAGGGATCATCGGAAAGAGTTGATTACTGTATATATTAAATTAGACTAGTTATTAAATATTAAATAGCAAAATTAGAAGACTACAATATATAGTAGTAGAAGTTTAGTCAAGAAATTTGTTTGCTAAAAACTATTATAGCAAATTGAAAAGAAATATATATAATTTATAAGTTCTAATTTAAAAAAAATATTGTTAGAATAAAAGCAATTACATAATTTTAATTGAATCAAAATTATATAAATCTTTATATGCTTTTTAAATTTTACAAGTCTTACATTACATTATGCAGCATTATGCATTGCATAATGCAGCATGCATAATGCGTAAGGTATATCTCTATATATAACTAATAATATATATTATTTAATATTAAGTAACTTTTTTCTACTGGTCCGTTTTGGATAATTTTGGTACCAAAATGTTCATCTCAATGAGACGATTCTAACAAACCCAAAATCATTAAAATTCAATAACAGAATCACAAGATCGTTAAGGTTTTGTATTATTATTTATAAATTTTAAGGGGTTATATTATTTTCCCGACACAAACTTTCCCAATAATTCATTTGCCCGCCAAACCTTTTTCGAACATATCACATTCCCGACAGTGCATTTTTCTGACAGTATTAGATTCCTGACATATGAGTTTCCTAACATATCACTTTTCTTATATATCTTTTTCCTGACAGTATTATTTTCCCAACAGTATTCTTTTCTTGATAGTACTGTATTCTTTTCCCGACAGTATTCTTTCCTGATAGTATTCTTTCCCGACAGTACCTTTTCCCAACAGTATCTTTTCCTGATAGTATCTTTTCCCGACAGTATCTTTTTCCCAGGTGCATGAAAATTATGCAATTTAAAAATTTTGATCCTATATCAACCTTTAACATGAAAAAGTACAATATTAGCGCTCACCCTAACTCTAACTATTACTAAAATGTTTGGGCAAGAATAATTAATTCATGTATATAACCAGTTTTAAGATACTGTCAGGACAGAGTACTGTCGGAAAAGGGTACTGTCGGGAAAGGTTACTGTCGGGATAGTTACTGTCGGGAAAGAATACTGTCGAGAAAAGAATACTATTGAGAAAAGAATACTGTCGAGAGAATAATACTGTTGGGAAAAAGATATATGAAAAGTGATATGTCAGGAAACTCATATGTCAGGAATCTAATACTATCAGAAAAAATGCACTGTCGGGAAAGTAATATGTCCGAAAAAGGTTTGGCGGGCAAATGAATTGTTGGGAAAGTTTGTGTCAGAAAAATAATTGTAACTGAAATTTTAATATATATACTGTTACAGTACCGGAAGCCTTCTTTAATTCCG
>QKWP01001512.1:0-50201 GCA_003550325.1 Gigaspora rosea
GAATATTATTATCTAAATTAATAAAATATATCTTTGCTAAATAAATAATACTCTTGTTAATTAATAAATATAAACTGAACGCTCTAGTGAAGTAATATTCCACTTCCACATCGCTTCATATCTTCTCTGACCCTTACAAGATCCCTGTCGCTGTGTGCTGTATTGCAAGTACTATATAGAAGGCTATAGTCGCTTGTAACAGTATAAAAAAAAGTTATACAAAATCTTTTTATTTTTAGTATTTAATATAATACTATATATTATATCTTTAATCCTAACTCTAAAACTAATAAGTAAACCTTCTTTGACTATTAATTGAAGCTGTAGAGCTCATTTTTATAATTCTAATAATAGTTAAATCATCGAAATCAGCATAGTGAATCCCAAGATACTTGGAATCAAATAAGAGAATATAAGGACCAAAAAATTTACTATTATATGAACTATTCATTTTTTTTACATATAGTTTGAAATGTTATTTATCATAGTAAAAAATTTTATTAAAAAAAATAAACATGTTTTAAGAAAATAGCATTTTTTGAGCCAAAGAACAACTATACTTATAAGCCAATAACACTACCAAATAACCAAGTTATTTGACAATCTGGTTATCATAAGCCAGATAATACTATTATTGAATACCAAGCACCAATAACTTGTTTATCTGGCAATAAAATTTAATGTTCTATTTTTAGGCCCCAAAAGGGCCCAAAAGCTGTCACATTAAATTTTATAGCCAGATAATAAAGTTATTTTGCAAATAACTCCTATTATTGAATGCTTCGCATCCAATAACTATATATTATTTAATAGCTTTTTTTAACTTTATATTTGTTATTCTTATATATGGTTTGAAAAGTTTTTTTATTATAGTAAAATTTTTACTAAGAAAATAATAAAGCACATTTTATAAAACTAGCATTTTTTGAGCTAAAGAATAATTTTACTTAAGTGCCAAAAGTCAATTATAATAATAAAATTTTGTACAAATTACAATTTTTTATTTAACAAACCCAAGTATCCTGGGCTGATTTTAGTTTTTAGAGTTAGGGTTAGAGTTAGAATTAGAGTTAATTTTAAAAAGAATACTAAAAATAGAGAATTTTGTGGAAACAGTAAAATACTATAGTGAAAATTATATAACAAGATATATTGTTTAGGCAAAAAGGAAATAGCAATGCATTGCTATGGTAACCCCATATGATTGGCCAATTATTTTTCAGATTAGCGATCATATAATATTTTTTTTTTACTAGCGGTAACATCATTTTGTATTTTAGTTTTAGCATTTGTTCTTTTTTTTTAATTTTATTTTGTTTGCTCTTTTTTTATTTATCTATTAATACCTAACTTGCTTAAACTTGAATTATACAAGATAAGTAAGTATTTTTTTCTCAGTATATTTTTTCTTTAACTAATTTTTTCTTTTAGGTTTTTTTATGTTATCATTATTTTTTGTAATATTAGAACCAGATCCAGTTCTCATAAAACAAGTATTTTTTTTTACTGCTTTATTTTTTTTTCTTAAACTAATTGTTTCTTTTACTGAATAGGTCGCTTGGGTTGTCATTATTGGAGGAGCTTTATGAATATGATTTAGTCATCATTTTTGTAACTTTTTTTTGCTAGCATTTCAATAGCATTATTTTAGAGTATTAGAGCTTTTACAAGTATGATTTTGTCATTGTTTTCGGAGACTTTTTTTGCTAGAATTTCAGTAGCATTATTTTGGAGCTTCTACAGATATAATTTCATCATCATTTTTAGAGGCTTTATACTGGTGTGATTTGTTACTTCAGTTTAGAGCCTTTTTTTATTTATTTTTTTTAGCTTTACTAAGATACTGAGAAGAGTGGAGATTGGAACTAGCTCTTATAAGATAAGTACTTTTTTCTTCTTTCTTTACTGTTTTCTTTTTTTTTCTTACCTATTTTTTTCTTTCAGGTTTTTTTGTGTTATTATTATTGGAGTATGATTTTATTGTAATATTAGAACTAGATCTAGCTCTCATAAGACAAATACTTTTTTTTACTGCTTTCTTTTTTTTTTTTGAACCAATATTTTTTCACTGAATAGGCTATTTCAGGTTGTTATTATTGGAGCTTTTATGAGTACAATTTAGTTGTCATTTTTGTAAATTTTTTTTGCTAATATTTTGGTGGAATTATATTGAAGTATTAGAGCTTTTACGAGTACAATTTCAGCATTATTTTTGGAGAATTTTTTTTGTTATGTTTCGTTGGTATTATTTTGAAGCTTCTGCTAATATAATTTTATCATTATTTTTTAGAGGCTTTATGTTTAGTGTGATTTGTCACTTTGGTTTGGAGCTTTTTTTATTTGTTTTTTTTTTTTAGCTTTATTGAGTTGCCAAAAAGAGTAGAGATTAGAACTAGCTCTCATAAGATAAGTACTTTTTTCTTTTTTTCTTTTTCTATTTGCTTTTTTTTTTTTACTAATTTTTTCTTTTAGGTTTTTTTCAGATTATTATTATTGAAGTACGATTTTATCATTGTTTTTTGTAATATTAGAACTGGGTCTAGCTTTCGTAAGATAAGTGCTTTTTTTTTTACTGTTTCTTTTCTTTTAACTAATTTTTTCTTTAGGTTTAGTTTCACTGAATAAATTGTTTTAGCTTTGTTATTGGAGCTTTTATAAGAACAATTCATCATGACTATTTTTGCTATTGTCATTTTTTAGAGGCTTTATAGTGAATGATTTTGTTACTTCAGTTTGGAGTTTTTTTTTATTTTGTTTTATTAATTTTTTTTTTCTTTGTTGCTTTAGTGTCATCACTTTTGGAGCCTTCAATATTGTTGTTTTTGTCGCTTTGGTGTTATCATTTCTAGAAGCTTTCACTAAAGTAATTTTGTCATCATTTTTGGGCTTCACTAGTATGATTTTGTTATCATTTTTGGAAGTTTTTATAGTGTGTTACGTAGGTTTGGTTTTGAAGTTTTGATTTCATATCGTCTTTAGCTTTGTTGTGTTTGTAGTTAGAGTAGGTGGCTTGTAGGTTTGATAAATAATATATAGTTAGATAGATATTAGTAATGTTTTTAATTCTTTTTTTGCTTGATTCTTTTTTTTTTTAATTATTTTTTTTCAATTATTTTTTTTTCTCTAAATTCTGATTAATAAAAAAATATCATATTGATTTATAAAGTTATTATGATATAAGTAACTATAATAGATTTTATTAAGTAATATAACCAACCAATCAAAATTGATTATGTGATCATATGCTCAATTATTAGATCAATTAAGCATGTAATCACCTAATCAATTTTGATTGGTCGATTATGAAGTTGCTATAAAATAACACTTTATTGTTTATTTATTTTATTTATTTTATAAAATTTAAAATGTTTAGATAAAAAAATTTTGGCATTCACTAATGAAATTCAATGAAATTTTCTATTATATATTTAAAAACACTAAATGTTATTATAATTTTATTTATTTATTTTTTGATATTATTAAAATGAGGTTTTGCCTTTATCTTTATTAATAAAATGTGTGAGATTCCTCAAAAGGTTTTTAAATTACAAATTATTATACAAGAATTAAGATTCAGACTATAGATTAACTGATTTTATCTAAATTATTTGCAACCTAAATCTACTATATATTCCAAAAATTGGCTACCTTTTTGGGCCAAAAATTATACAAAAAAAATGTAAAATAGCTTATTTTTGAATTGTTGAATTTTTTAAAAATTAAATAACTTACTAATAAAAAGTTGTAAAATTATATAAAATTTTTATTATAAGTGTACAGTATTTTGATGTTCTAAACAAGTTTACTTTATCACACTTTTGAGGTTTACTTAGTAAAATTTGGACTTTTATATATAGCAACTGCTAACACATTTTTTGAGATTTTTAAAAAAAATTAAAAAAGTATCTTATTTTTAGAGTAGCTTATTTACAGGAATATATAGTATTAAAGTGGTTAAAACTCATTTAGATTTGGATATAGAGAATGGAGTTAGTAAAAGAGCTATATTTGATTTAATTATATGATCAAAAGTCTATTTTTCTAAGTACTAGCTCTTGAAATGAGCAGGTATTTGTATTATTCTTATGTAATTGGTCTAGTAGGCCACAAATACAATTGTAAGTATATAAAGCTTTGTTATGAAAGGATATATATAAAGATTTAATAGATAGAGTAAGAATATTGATGTAATAGGTTTTATAAAAATTTCTAGTATACAAGTTTATTTTTTGTAAGATGAGCAAAAGAAGTTTAATAATAATATTAAATACATTTTTGTAGAAGGTATATTGAGATACAATATTAATAAGTAATATAGAAATAAAGCCCTGAATTGTAGTATAGAAGGTTATAGTATTAAAAGGTATAGATTGTATAGAAAAAAGGCAGTAGTATATTATAAGATTGTTGTATAGTTGATATAGTTCAGTAGATAATATGTCTAATAAGTCAAAGAAGAAAAAGTTTTTAATTGTGTTTTGAATAATAGTTAATATATTGTTTGAATCTAGGTAAAGTTGCCAGTAGAGTTAGAGATCTGTTTGATTGCATATAGTACAAGTAAAATATATATAGAGAAAATGATTTGTAAAAAAAAATAGGAAAAAGTAGGAAGTATATATAGCATACATTTAATTCAGAATGATTTTTGAAAACCAAGTTAAAAATTAGTGTAGTTATAAGTATGCTTGTGGTTATGATTAAAGTATAACCAGGCTGCATTCCAATTAGTTTGCTAAGAAAGAAGAATAATTTGTTAATTCTATTATGAGCAGACCACATAGCAATAGTATGTACATTATAGATAATTTTTATAGCATGACATGCTGGTTGCTCAATATTATATTTTTTGTAAATAAAAATAAAAGAGGTATTGTAAATATTATAAGAGCTAGAATTTAGAATAGGTAAAGAAAAGTGGTTTTTTGCAAGTTTATCAGCTTTATTGTTGTATTTATTATTGCTATGTACTTGCACTTTATATAGTGTAATATTAAAAGAATATAATTGATAAGGTTAAGAAGAGCATGCCAGATCAGCAGTAATTGTATAAATATAGTTTGTTGTGATTTTGTGTATATGAGATAAGAGTATTGTACTTTGAAATAATGGATTAAGAATTAGTATATCTTTTTATATTACTGTTTCAAGAGCAAGTACAAATTGCAGATAGTATAGCAATTAATTTAACTTTGTATAAAGATGGGCAGTTTTAAATTTGTACAGAGAAAGATAAGAAATATTGTTATTAAAAACTTGAATCCATGCAATTCCCATAGAGCAGCTTGGGTTGAAGATATTAATAACAGAACTATTAATATAAAACCAAAAAATTGGAAAGTGAAAGTTGGATTGTACTATATATTGAAGTTTTGTAGATTCTAAAAAGTTAGAAAAATATCTAAAACAGGGTTATTGTATATTATAATTTGGAGTAGAAGAGGAGTATTGATAAAATAGCAAAATGCAATAGAATATAATAGATCAAGATGATTAGAATTAAGTTGAAGTTGGTTTGTAAATTAAGTATAGGTTTTCTATTCAAGAATTTAGTAGATATAGTAGCTGATATATATATTTTTTTTTAACTTTAGAGGCCGGGTACTATGGCCAAGATTTTTATTATGAGTTATTAGGACGTAATATTTATTACATGAATGAGGATACAACTAGCCACACATGCACTTTTGGTGCCTAATTTAAGTAGTCCGCCCGAAGGTTCTACACTAGTTGCCATAGCTACAACCCAACTACGGGAATTGCCTATTTAAACTCTCTGGTTCACGCTCTTCCTATTACTACCTGTTGCATTGCACAAGTGCAGATATTAAGGGGCCCAACTCTTTTAGATAAATCATCAGCCTAAGGGCTACTTTACCTCGCACCAAATGCCTACCGTTGTCTTCTGTGTCCCATTCCACTTTGGATACAGATTTAGTGACAAAGCTGCCTGCCCTTATTAGGTTCATTCTGATCCCGGCCACCCACCTTCTTTTGGTAGTGCCGTTATAGATCTTCACTATTACCTCCTAATTCAGAACTTGCCAAACGGGTTTTCATTTCTCCGGTTCCCTGGATTTTACGGTGTAATAATAACACCATTGCGCCGTAGCTCCCATTCAAGATGGTGGAACCAAGGTAACAGGTTTTTGCAACCCAACCGGTCTGAGCCACATGGTTACCGAACACAGGCCCATTGTTCCAAGCGTCAACAGTGGGATTCGAACTGTCAACCTGCCACTTGGGGGTGACATCTTGACTACTTCTCTAAGGCGACACACCCTTTAGTAGCTAATATATATAAAGTACAGGTGTTTTGAATTTTATTTGAATTAAGAAATCATTCTGAGCAGGGAGTACAATGTATATCAGAAGTAGGTAAAGAGATATAATACTATAATCAGTTTGTATATTCCAATATGTCATAGAAATATATTAGTAGTATAGCTAAATTGTTGTGTTTATCCAATTATATTTCTTGCTCAAGATAGGAAATAAGCCAAGATTTGGATTTAGAGTTAAATTGACCAGTTTGAAATAAGAGTTGTTTTCAAGTATAAGAAACCAATTGGACATTTTGTCTGGTATAAAGTTAAGGATTCCAGAAGAAATATGAGACCAAAATAGAAAAATTGTATTATTATAAGAGGTAAGTTGCTCTAGAAATAAAATATGCCTTGAGTGTAATTGGTATTTAAAAGTTATATATTGAGAATGATGGTAAAGAAGAGATTCAAGTAAGATGTAGAGTAGGTTAATAGTAAATAAACATAGAATTTTAGCATATACAAATATAGAAGATTCTAAGTGATAGAGAAGCTAAATAATCTTAAAGGTAGTAAAGTATTTGTTGGAACTATCAATAATAGGATTAGAGTGTTGTAGTATGTTAGTTGTAGACTATAGATTGTTTAAAAAGATAATATTGTAATTGTATATTTCAAATATTGTTTATTCTATATATGTTGTGATTGAACATAGTACTATTAGGAGTATTTTTGGCAAGCCTTGCTTTGTGTTTAGCAATAGTGAGATATTTAGAAAGGATTTTGTTGTATGTTAAATAAAACAGAATTGTAATATAAATGTAGTACTCAAGAATAGGTATAATAATATTGTTAATAATATAGCATGCTTGCTTTTTAGTAATTTGTGAGTATTAATAAGCTTAAAAACTTTTTAAATAATTAGTTAAGGTAGAAAACCAGTATCCAAGATTTGAAAGGCATTGTAGAAGGTTGGCATTTGAATATTGTAGCTTAAAAAAGAAAATAGAAAGTGTATATATAGAGTTAGATACAAGGTAGAATTTTGTGTATTGATTTTTATATTAGCCATTTGGTAGAATAAAGATGCTATATGAAGAATGTTTTCTAGTTGATGTTGAGATTCTGCAATTCATAGAGTATTATCTATATATACAAGAATAGATATTGATACTTGTTAAGAATTAAAAGTATGTAAAGATATCTAGATACAGAGGACTAGTAACCTATATTAGAGTTGAAAATTTTGGTAATATGAGGATTATAATAGATTGCCAAAAAGTAATGTAATAGCTTCACTCTGATCTATTCCATTATGAATATTATAAAAAGATGTAAGCCCAAAATTAGTAATTACTCTGTTGGTTCTTTGTATAAGAAGATTTATAATAGTTGTTATAAAGTGTAGTGGCATATTAAGTCTTTTAAGTGATAGAATAAAATGATCTATATTGACTGAGTTATATGCTTTGCTCATATTCTGAGACAAAAACTAGATCTTCTTTTGATTGCAATTTGCATCTTCAATAAATTGGTAAGAATATAAATTGGGATATCAGTATTATTGCCAGAAAGTGAACATAGTTGTGTAAATTAAGGATATTGTAAAAGAAAAAAAAGTGTTTAATCAACTAGTGAGAATTTTAGTATATAGTTTTTAATATGTTTAATGAGACTAATTGGTCAAACATTGTGTAAATGTCTATCAAAAGTTGGTTTTTTTGGAAATAAAAAAGATGCAGTTATCTTTCCATTGTTTGAAATTGAGCCAGATATTAAATACCAGTTCAATAGGTCTATAATAGCAGTAATAGTTTGTAAACCTGCATGCTTTAGCATTTCATAGCTAATGCCAGAAGGGCCACATGCTTTCTTGTTTAGAAAGTAGTTAATAGTGTTAATAGTTGTATCTAGAGTAATTAGTGCTAAAATAGAATTGTACTATTCAGATATAATATTGGGTTTGGGTAAGTATTTCAATTGCCAATTGGTAGAGTAAATGTATTGGTTAGGGGAATAACAATATTAGATAATTTTTTAGAAGAAAGAAGGTAAAAAAAAGTGAAATTATATATAAGGAACCTGACTATATATATATTAAAGAAGGAGGAGGGGAGTAGGCCTCTGATAATAAATAATTAGGTAATTAATGATATGATTTTTATAGGAATAGTTTGTAGTTCATTAACAAAAATATGATTAGATATAGTTCTTAATTTCTGTAGGATCTATAAGAATAACTATTTGGGTTTTTATATTGTTGAAATAAACAGGATCAGTGTGACATTTAAGAATGCTATTGATCATTTTAGTTGAATGAGTAAGTAGTCTTTCATATCTAGTATTAATAGCTGTTTTAATATAATATCTAAGATAATAGAAATTTTCTAAATTTCTAGTATTGTATAGGGTTTTTTAGTTTACTTTAGTTTGAAGTAGCCAATAAAATAAATCTAATTGGTAAAAATATGAAGAGGGAAAAAAAATTGATGTTTAGAGTTAATATTTTGAATATAAGCAAAAAACTGTAATAGGTATAAGTTAATTGTATGGTAGTGAATATTTAGTTTACTACATAATATTTTCAATAATTTTGAGGTTCTTGTGTAGTTCTGTAGCTTTGGAATTAAAAATATAATAGAAATTTTGAACTGTAAACTTTTTTGTCTGGAGCATAGTAACAGACTCATAGTTTTACGCTCTTTGATGACTGAAATTACATTTTTGATGAATTATAATTAAAAATATCAAAAACGTAATTGTTGCATTTTCCAGATGTAATGACGCATGCCTATATTTGCACATTAAGTACAACAACAACACAGATTTTATGCATTTGTGTCATGGGCTGATTCAAATCAATTACCCTGTAACTAATTTATATATATTGTAAATTTTATTAGATTTTGAAACAAAGTAAAGTAAAATATGTCTTTCGCAGGTCCCTCTGAAATCTGCTACAAACACATTAAACATGCTAGTCACAAAGCACAAATATTCTTTAAAAATTTTTTCAACAAATGCTTTCAATTTCAAAAAGTTCCTACAGATTTGGAAGTCTTCGAATATATTCCTTATTCCAAAAAAATCTATTTGGGATTTTACCTTAAATCAAGTCCTATTATAGAACCCTTCAAAAAACCTTTACTAAAATATTTACTAACCGACTTGACCAAGTTATTTCTAATAACCATCTCCTATCTGATCTAAATTTTGCTGCTTCTAAAAACTCATCCACCCATATCCCTATACAAATCCTTCATAATACTATCGAACACTACAAAATACACAACAAAGAAGCTTGGATTTTCTTTCAAGATATGTCTAAAGCATTTGACAAAATTAATATTTCACGTCTTCAAGATACCTGTAAAAGAATTGGTATTCCTAGTTTGGGCATCAATTTAATCACTGAACTACATAAATCAAGACAAGCAAGGATCATCACTGCTCATAGTCTTACTTCACCTTTTAACATTCCATCTGGAATAGAACAAGGAGAGACTTATTCTCCTCTACTTTAGAAAATTTACTATGATCCAATCCTTACCTTTATTCACCAAAAATACCAAAATCAAATGCTCAAAATTACATCACAATCTCCTCTTGATATAATTACTAATACTGCTGGTACTAGTATCTCAATACCACCTTTAGCCTATATAGATAATACAACATGGCTCTGTGAAAACTCTGAAGCTATGCAAAATATTCTCAATAATACATCTGAACTCTATAAAATTAATAATATAGAAGTCAACCCTACAAAACTGATTTACTTCATATTCAATCTAAACCCTACAAGTCCCAAACAATATCCCTTTTATTCAATAACCAACCTCTTCTACCCAGAAAGTCCAATGATGTCATTAGATACTTAGGTATCTATTTTGATGGAAATGGTTCAACTAAACCAACATTTGATACAATTATTAACAAAATTGAAAACTTTATTTGTCAAATAAAATACAAAAAACTTACACCCTTACAAATTTCATCACTTTTTAACCTTATACTCCAACGCTCTATTGAATATCTTTTACAAATATGCATTATTCATAAAAATCTTCAAACCAAACTATCTAGACTCTTTACTATTCAAACCAAAAAAATGCTCTCCCTTGCTAAAAATACTAACAATATAGTTCTTACCAATCCGATAACATTTAATTTACCTACTCTCAACAATTTGATTCAAAAAACAAGTGGTTCTAATATTGAACATATATTTAATACTAGTCCAATTCTCAAAAATATAGGTCTTACCCGTATTAAATCATTGTTAACTAAAATATGGTCTCCCAATCTTACTCAAAATCTACTTATTTTACATACTCATAAAACAAAAAATTTTACACTCATTTTTCACCTTTCACAATTAGCCAAAAACAATATTACATTATCAAATCTCTCACTTAATTCCTATTGCCCAGATTTTCTCTCTAATATACATCTAATCTATAATATTCTTCCTCCAAACCCACAAACTTCTACAATTAATAGTTTAAAAAACAACTGGTTACTATTTATTGAACAAATTACAACTGCAAACAATAAATATATCCTTCCATGGAATAACATTTATTTATGTACTAACAAATCTACTAAAGGCCATCAACCTTTATGGTTTTCCTATATCCTCCAGTCTATACAAGATAACACAATTACAACTACATGGCCTCATCTTAACTTACCCTCAATTAACTCCTTTATTAATACAACATATCTTCTTTCTCCTTTATTAACTTCCAATTCTTTTTCACTTATACAAATACACTATAACTCTAACAATAATCTCTTTTTATTACATCAAACTTCTTTATCAAAAACCACAACATACAGTATAAACTCCTCAGATTTAGGTTTTATACAACTACTACCCCATACTCTTCCATTTTTAAATACCCTTTCTTCATTTAATCTTCTCTATAATCAAATTAGCAAACTCAAAAATCCAACATATATTCAAATAGATTACAAAGAAATTCTTGCTCTAATCCATATATTCAACCTCACTACTGCCACAACTCCCTCTCAATCTATACCACAAATACATATTCCTACACAAGAGATACAGCTTATACACCATCTAACCAATCATACTATCTACCAACATCAACTTACTAGTCTTTTGACACTCATTCAAAATCTAACTTCACAAGATCTTCACTTCTATACAGATGCTTCAATCCAAAATTTACAATCAAATCTGGTATCAGCTGGATTTGTGAAAACAATACCTCTATTAAATCCAATGCAGCTACTACTCCATATCCAGATTCAACACGAACTGAACTTGAAGCAATTATTTCACTTCTCTTTACAATTCCTAATAATACTCATATAAATATTCATTTAGATAACAATACTGCAATCAAAAATCTAAAACAAATACACTCTTATAAAACTATACAAAACAAAAATTGGGATATCATATCTATTATTAATCAAATTAAATATATCAAAAACATCTCATTTACCTTACACAAAGTTAAATCACACCTTAATTCTTTTCATAATCAAGCAGACCTACTTGCAAAACGTGGAACTAACAAACCAATACTCAAAATTACCCATAATTTTCTAAATTTACCAATCCATTTTATGTGGAACAATCATCTTATTCCTTTCAAAATACGTACTTTTATTAAAAACATATATACTATACAAGAGCTATACTCCTGGACTACTCTTAAAATATTTAAAAACACATTTGAAATTAATTGGACACTTTGTTTTGCTATTCTAAACACACTTGAATACAATCATTCCAAATATTCTTTCAGAATTAAAATCTTAACTAATAATCTTCCAACAATGGAAAACCTTCATATTCACTACCCATATCTATATCCCACTTCAAAATGCTCTCGCTGCTCTAATACTGAAGATACTCTACATATACTTATCTGTTCAAACAATAACAATAATATCCAACAATCTATAATTAGTATAATTACTGAAACACTTACTTCTCTCAAAATTACTACTATATCCCCAGTTACAATTCTTAATATTCTTCTCCAATTCACACTTAACACACCTAGCCCAAAATATAACCTTCTTCTACACTATATCATTGGAATTTGCTCTTCTAATGTTTTTGAAAATATTAAATCACTCACTACTAAACAAACTAAATGATTCCTTACTAATTTGTCTAACAATCTCTTGGATTGGTTCCAAAATATTATTTGGTCTTCTCGTAATATCTCTCAACATCAATGGGAACATGCTTGCAATATAACTTTAAAAATAAAAAAAAGAAAATATTTTTTCCAAGCACACCCCATACAACAATTACATCAACATCAAATATATCTCATATAGATTTCTCTTATTTTATAGAAAATGGTTTTTACAAGGTTTTTCTCTAACAAACTGTATACAATAATGTCATGATATATGCCAGAGGTCTCCTCCAACCTATTCTAGCTAGTTAATTAATTTGAAATAATTAATCATAGCATATATAGATAATAGGGGGTATAATGTCACATTGGGTGCCTGTTTACAGTAACACAAATGTAGTTTTAAAATCTTTAAATGTAAATTTTATTATTCTTTTTACTTAAATAAAGTTTCAACTATAGCATTTTAATAATAAAAAACAAAAAAAAAATTATGCCTTTCATTATTTTTATTAATTCTTTAATAATATTCTTTCTTTAATAATATTTTTTAATAATATTCTTTCTCTTATTTTATACACTCAGTCTAGATCTCTACTCCTCGGCTCTGTTACACACTTCTGGGTAAAGGGGCATCCAGAAATAACATTATACAAAAGGGGGGAGGGGGTCTGACAAAATATAATGTTTTTTCTCTTAAGTAGGGAGGTTAAAAAAATATAATGCAATTTTTTAGAAAAAATCGTCTAAAAACTGACCAGTGGTCCAAATTTAAATTTAATGATTTTGGTACCATTCGATTTGTCTTGGTGAGAGGAGTCAAATGGTATCAATTTCATTTCATTTGGATCACTTGATCAAAAGTTATTGGCAAATACTATTGGTTATTATGTTTTCTTATAAAATAACTAATAGTTTTTTGTGAATAACTATTGATCCATTAATCCAAATGAAATGATTTTGGTATCATTGGAGATTTGTCTCACTGAGACGAATTGAATGGTACCTAAATCATCCAAATTGAATCACTGTGTCACAATATATTTAAGTTTTTGTAAAATTTTATATATAAACATACAGATTTTGAAAAATTTTTTTATATAGTAGAGGGGGGTCAAGCACTACTATGAAGAGGTACATAACATTATTTATAGATGCCCCCTAACCTACAGAAAATTGACGATCATAAGCATAAGTAGTTTTTTTTTACTTTTTCGCTTTTTTTATTTTGTATTAAAAACATTTTATTCTTGTAGTTATTCTAGAGTTTTTCTGGTGTTCCCCGATTCTTGTGGTAACTTGATAGTAACTATTCTAATGTTTCGATGGCATTCTTGTGGCGATTTGATAGTATTTTTTGCGGTGTTTCAATGTGGTAATGAAAAGACCCAGAAAAGTTTTTTTTTAAAAAAAAGTAGAAGTTAGATTCAGTTAAACAAGACACCTGACCAGATTTTTGCCATTGCCAAAAAACAAATATGCATATGCTCTACATAGGGAATAAATGTATTCTTGGTAAATTTATGTTTTTTTTTAAATTAGATTCGGATTAGATAAGACACCCGTCCTGTTGCTAACAACCAATGCAAATTTATGTTCTACACGAGGAATATGAATATTCGAAAGTATTCTTAGTATATATTTTTTTTAAAAAAAAAAGTAGTAATTATCTTCTTATAGATTCGGGTTAGACAAGACGATTTCTGCTATTGCCGAAAAATATGTTCTATATGGGAATATAAATATTTGCAATGTATAAAAATTTAGCTACTGTAGTATTTAATATTTAGGTGAGTATATAGTAATTATTTTATTATTTTTATTAACTCTATGTTTTTTTTTAAAAAAAAAAGAGTACTGGTAGTAATTAACTTATTAAATTCAGATTAGACAAGACACCTGACCAGTTAATTATCTTCTTATTAGATTCAGGTTAGACAAGACACCAAATTTCTGCTGTTGCCAAGAAACAAACATAAATATATTCTATGCGGGAAATATGAATATTCAAATATATTCTTTAATTTATGAAAATTTAGCTAGCATTTAATATTTAGGCAAGTATATATAATTTATTTTTTAATTTTTTTTTACTTTATTATTATTTTTATTAATTCTTTGTTGTTGTTTTTTTAAAAAAACATAATTGTCTTTTATAAAATTCGGGTTAGACAAGACACTCACCCAGATTCCTGCCATTAGCAATTATCTTTTTATTAGATCCGGGTTAGAAAAGATACCAGATTTCTGCTGTTGTCACAAACGTGAATATGTTTTATAAAGGAATATGAATATTCGAATATATTCTTTAATATATAAAATTTGGTGAGTATATAGTAATTTATTTTTTTTTTTAATTTCTTTGACTTTATTAATCTAATCTATAAATGTTTTTATATCAAAATACCATGTATTACAAAATTTTGGTTATTAAAATTTGGAGAATTATAATTGCAGCAATATTTGCAAGATCAAAACATAAATTATAATATGAAATTGAAAAGATATGAAATTATGTTTCCATAAAATCGATTCCAATCTCTCCATGCAAAATTTGAAAAGCTATGTCATAATGGTAAATATTAACACTTTTTGCGTAATGATGTATCCTTGATCGAATTTCGCATGTGTACGATCACTTGAATGTTGTTAGATTATGCGATCGTAAAGTGATTTTTATCATAATAATTCAATGAAAAAAAATTTTTATAAGTTATGATTTCTTTATCGTCATACTTCTATAACTTTACAATCGTGCAATCGTGCAACAAGCAGATGATTGTATGAGTGAGCTGCAATCTGCACAATTTGAAAAATTTGATCAAAGATATATCATTTTTGCCAACAGCAATAAATATTGTATTGGATGCAGATGAAAATGAATTGAACCATTAGGCATAAAAGAATATTCGGAGTTGGATAGAATTATGTATCCGTTAGAGAAGAAGTACGAAGTCAGAGTACTAACTTGTCTTATGTATAGAGATGGGCAAAGTCAGTAACATATTATTAATAATATTGCTTAATATTACCTTGCAATAGATAATAATAAGTAATTTTACATAATTTTATTCTTAGCAACAATTTTCTCTTAATCTCAATTTTGATCACTCGCCTCCGACAGTTATCAAATGTGTTTTATATGTGCTGTACGTAACAAATAATAGAATGTAATAATTGTTTAATGGATAAATCATAGGGTATATCAATGCTTTTGGGAACAGTGAGCAAGTTGTAATACGTATTCATTATAAAACTTCTAAATTTATTTGTATGATTATTGAATTTCGATCAGACGCAACTCAGTCTTTAAACCATTCCCATTCTAATTTGACGAACATATACATATAAATGTTTTATTCAAAATTATAGTACACTAAAAAGTTGCAATATTCGAAAATAGGTTTAGTTTTGAAAATAAAATATTTAATTGGGGCAATTTAAATTCATTTAAGTAAATTTTTTTAAGGGGGCAGATAAAGTTCTCCAATCTATAAAGGTGCGTACGTAACACAATCAATGACGCCATATGATAACATTCTTTTTTCATTATAGATAATGAAATTTATATGCTATCACGGAAAAACTAATACAGTATAAGTACAAATTTAAAATTTCACCATACAACGCCTCTAAATTATGATATTACGTAAGTTCTGATCTGATAAGTTTTCCCTTAACTTCTCATTTACAGTTAAATATATTTTAACATTTTGCTTTATTTTTTTTTTTAAGAAACGATACGTGGTGCTAAATAAAAACCTGTAATAGTCCCTGTAAAAAATTTTTGTGAAAACTCCGTAGATGATCGACAAAATCACAGGCAGATCATGCGACATTTATGGAAAAGGATCGATTTTTTTTTTAAGTGAGCAGATCCGTATAGTATAGGCCGAATTTTTAAATCTATACTATATTATATAGTAAAGATTTTAAAATTCGGCCTATACTATACGGATCTGCTCACCTATACCATACTGATCTGCTATAATTTCTTTTTTTTTTGTTATATGGAATGATTTTAAATTTATAATGTTTCATACTTAACCTTATAGAAAATACCTTATTTGAAATTAGAACGTACATATTCACAGTCTTTTGCTTGGTAGCTCTCATATGAAAGAACAAAACCAAAATTCTTAGCACATCTTAATAGATAGGATATCTGATATAGTAATAAAACGGCGACGTTACACAGGTCTTGTATTGGTTTGAGTTTAAATATTAATATCAAAATTTATTATATGAATAAAAATTTAATCGCTAATTTGTTAATAATTCGTAAAGTTAATCACTATTATATACATGTACTTTTCAATTCCTATTATAAATTATAAGATATTATTCAGTATATTATACCTCGATACGAAGAATTTTGAAAAAAATGTATTTATAAACTCATTATAGCGACATTTATCAATTAAAACATCATCTTTTGTTGATGAAAGTTGATCAAATTTCTCACGAATAATGAGCCATATCTCATCAAATGCTTATCCTAAAAAGTTTGTTAGAATGGTTTTATAACATAACAATAAAGAGCCGTTAGGATGATTATTTAAAACAACAATGAGTTTTTAGAATGATTGTTTAGCGCAACAATAGTTTTTAGAAGGTTTATTTATCGTTAACCATAAAGAGCTATAAAGAGCTATTAGAATGATTATTTAACACTAATAGTGATGGGAAAATGTGCTTTTAATTATAACATACGCATGAATGCGCATTAATGCGCTCGTTATATAAAATGCGCATGATATCGCATGATATAATTTAAGAATTTATATTTTCCCTTCGGAAAATATCGGATACGTACTCAAATTTTTACCCCGATCTTGTTCTTCTTTTAAGTTCATTCACTTTCTTTTCGGAATTTTTAAGACTTTTGCATCCATTCCTTAATTCCGCCCGACACTACGTTCCTTGGCCTAAATTGTATATACTTTAATTTTCCTATATAAAATTTAGATGGGATAAAATGTGCATGATTCCGAAACATGCGCATGAATGCGCATGAATGCGCACGATTAAGGAATCATGCGCACGCATGAAACCCATCTCTAAACACTAACAATAAAGAACTATTAGAATGATTATTTAACATGTTAAAATATCATACGTAATGAGCAGTTAGAACGACTATTTTCGTTAAAACTCATATGACTATCATTCATTCAACACTAATTTAAATCTCGTATATGCAATGGACATTTGAAGATGATGTAGATGTAGATTGTTCACATATATATTGTGAAATATTAGATAAATCCGTAAACTGCCATCACAACGATATAGAACTTGGATCTGTTACCACTTGAATACTAAATTTAATAGTAAAAAAATCCAATATGAAGACGGATAATGAATCCATGCTCTACTATAATAGATTGTAAAATTGAAAAAAAATGGAACATGTGAAATTAAAAGAATCACTTAATTATTAATATTATTAATAATATGAATTACGTATTGCGTATTATTATTAGACTTCTGATTAATAATATCTACAGGCGTCGACAAATCAGTATTATCATCATTACAGGACGGGAGCCTTTCACTCCGCTCCAGCCCAATTATGTTTGTGTAATGCTAGCGACTATGGACAAATTAATACAAGTTAAAGGAATTAGGCTGTGATGATTACATGCGGTCTACCACGAAACAAAGTATACATAATGTTCAATTATGGCGACAAAAATTGTAACTAACTCATTTTCTAAATTTTCAAATTTAGTACAATAGAATGCAAAGGTTTTACATGTGTATTGTACTGTACATAACAATAGCTGATAACAATGTAACTTATACTTTCATTTGTACTTCGTATCACAATGGCCAAGCTTATTCAAAAAAAAAAAAACATTCAGCTCTAATAGCTAAATCAAAATTTTTCGCAAAATTAATCCATTTCGAACATTGATAATTTATACGACTTGAATTTCACACAATTAAAATTTTAATTCAACACCACCTAGCAGCTAGGTTAAAATATTTAAATAAGAATATCATCATAATTAAATAATATGATTTTTCATGAGAGTATCTAAATGATTAAAAAACTTTTAATTGTTTGACAACAAATGATTTTCAAACTTTACGTTATTTAGCAATATTTTGGGTTAACTTTTCTAGAGTGGGTAATTGACTTTTTTGCTCTTTTAAAAGCTCTATTTAATGTAACCTTTTGGTTAGTGTTTGCATATACTAAGGTTTATTAAGATTTTTTTTAAAAAGTTTGATAATTCGCTTACCGGTATTTTTAAATTAAAAAATAATAATTATTTAAAATTAATATTTTTTATAAATTATAATTATTTTCTGTTCTTTATTGTTATTTTTACTAAGAAAAAAATTTTTTATCCCTTATTTTAAAAGCGATATTCCGTTAATCTATTAATTATTTTTGTTAATAATAAAATTTATGTTCTATCCTTATCTAAATTACACATATCAATATTAACTATTAAAAATTAATACTAAATATATAGTATTACATAATTTAAAACATTTGCTATAATCGTATCTATGGAGATTTTGCGCCTATTGTATGTTTTTTAAGTGCACTCTCTATAAGTGCACACCATTCTTATATGCGCATTGTAGTTTAGTCCCACTCTTGGGATTTAATGTTAACTGCACTATCTATAAACGCACGTTTATATAACTCATTCTAAATGCATAGTTTAGTTTAGTCTCAACATATAAAAAATCTATATAATTTGCTCTCCATATATGCACACTCTACAAATGCACGCCTTTATTTTACTATTATGGTCCGTACGAAAGTGCATATAGAGAAATCTAGCTATAATATAGTTCTTTAAGTGCACACCCTCTCAAAGTGCACATATATTCGGTCCCCTGTGCGTGCACTTATAGAGGTTTTACTGTATTATATTTAGATTTTTAGAAGTTTTTATAAGATTTGTATATAAAATTTTGCTAAAATATTTTCAATTTAATTAACAATTTAGAGTCATATTCAAGTTTCGTTGTATAGAGCTAGAGCAAAGGTAGCTAGTTTTGAGATAATGTATACATAGGTGTGAAATATCATATATATAAAAATTGATACCGGTAAATACAATATATCTTAAGTTGAATAAAGTTATGTAATCAAATAATTAAATAGCATTTATAAAAGATTATGATTTAAAAGAATTTTTTTAAATCTTATTTATGTTATATAAATTCTTTTTACTCAAATTATTAATAAATTTATAATTTATATAAAATTTTGTTCTTTTGAACGACTTTAATAAATGCAAAAAATCAAAACTTGATTTACTATTACTTCATCAGAAGTTCGCAATAGTTCTTAATTTGACTTGAATAAATTTTATTTAGTCCTGTATATTCTATAAATTAAATATTAATATGATTTTAGTATAATACTCAAAATCAAAACATAATTTAGAGAATAAAATCTTAAACATTCACAATAGAAAGTATAAAAATGCGTTTTAGCTGTTTTTTAAAATGAAAAAGTATTGCTAAAATAATATATTGCTATAAGTCATTATGCTAAGTTTTCTTGATAATAAAATCAAATTTTATAATAATACATTAACCTTCTTAATAAACTTAATGAAATCAATCATCCAACATTACTAAATTCTATTAAATTTAAGGAACATGGCCAAAATATACCTTGAACGTCAAAAGTCATGAGCAGCAAATAGATTCCATACCTTATTGAAATGGAATATGGAAATTTAATATTTTCATAATTATCGTCGCGATTAAAGCTGGAAATGGCTGAAGCTGGAAATTAAGGATCTCGATTTAAAAATATAAACTCTGCCAAAATCTACTTATACTTTTTTATCATCAAACTAACCTTAAAACTCTACCAAAATCTACTTATATTCTTTTATTATCCAAACTAACCTTAAAACCCTAACCTAACTATTAAAAAAAAGCTACCCGAAAAATTTTGAAATTTCATAATATTAAAAATAGTTAAAATTTCCAGCTTCAGCCGTTTCCAGCTTCAGTTGTGACAATTATTAAATTTCAAGCAACATGACATCACTCAAAGTTATGTGGGTAAAGTTTTTTCAAGAAATTTTATTTTGAAACTCGTTTTACAAATTGTTAGATAATTTGCGAAAAAAAGGTAGCAGAATGAAAATTAAATATAGAAAAAAATATAAAAATGGTTTCCTATTATTCCGTAATTGCATCGGCAATCGCAACAATATTAGTCCAAATCCTCCATACACAGAAATGTGATTAGTAATTTGTGCTTAAAATTCAAGTTTGCTTCAATATGCGGAAAAGCTTGATAAGTTTTGTAAACATAACAAATTTGCGCAACATGTATGACATTTTGTCGGAATCTGCGGATTTCATTTTATTTGTTTGCAGAATGAATTTTCATCTGCACGTTGCAGATTCCGCATATCGCTGTGATCTTTGATGATGCAGTAATAAAATTACTATTTACACAAAATGTCTGATTTAATTGGTTATGCACGGTAAGTTATGTGTTAACTATAATTAGTTTAGGCAATACGTATAATTTCCCAATTTAAATACAAAGGCTTTGTTGAATAAATGATCGATCAGCTCAGAATATCTTTTTCCAATCAGGACAGGATCCAATAAAAAACTTGTAACCCAAACGAATTACAGATTTTTAAAATGTATTCCCTCAAGAATCAACAAAGACGAATAAGTTAAAGTTTCGGGGTTAAGCACTATTAGATTCGTCCATATCTACTTTACAATATGCTACAGAGATAAGATGTAATATTTAAAAGAAAGAAAATAAAGCGATAAGACGTACGTGCAACATTAAAATCTAAGATTATACTTACATGTATGTTGGTAACCAAAGATAATAATAGCAAAAAGATAGTGGAAATTCGGAGAAAATTTTTCCGTTTTAGGAAATTAAAGAATTTCTGAATCTTACGTATTATGTTTTAAAGTATTCTTGTTAATGAATTCACTCATAAACTAATCAACTAAAAAATGGCCGTTCTTTAGACGTCTCTTCAGTTTCAACATTAATCGAACATTTTACTTCTTTTAAATATCCATCTTTTAAATATCCATTTTCCAGTATTTGATGTATTCTTGGGCTAACTCATCGTAAAAAATTGTAAAGGGTTTTAAATGGGCAAATTTCTTTTGTTAACACCGTAACGTTTCTTTAATTTGAAACCATCTCAAGCGTAATATATTTGTTATAATAATTGTTAATGACTAAAAACTTCGGCAAAAAATTCATCGGTTCCAATTAAAATCTCTATACTAAAATCTTTAATAATTTATATAAATTTTACAGTTTTATTCTTTCGCTGAACACGAGTTTTACTGCAATTTACGATCAAAAAGAGAGATTGAACCTTTTGTTACATCTTATTTCTAAAATCTTTAAAATTCAGGGGTTAGTTTTTAATTTACATGTACACAAACACCCTAAGCCGATTTGATTTGGTTTGACGAAATATACGTATAGAAAAATTACCTAATTATTTAAAATTTTTCCTTTTGATTGGTACATATTCTTTATATATCTCTATTTAACGTTAAAACTTAAATTTACTAAGCAAAGTAGGTTTTCAATATTAGTATCCTATGAAATTATTGTTTTGCAAAAAAACTAAAATGGCTTTTATAAATGAAACATTATGTATGCAATAAAGATTCGTTAATGGAATCAATCACATTACATGTTTAAAATTCCAAGATACAAAACATTAACACCCCTTTTTATAAGAATATATCCTTCGGAATCATCAGTATAACTCCTGAAACTCCTGCATGTATGCATCTATGTACGTAGTACTTTTATGGCAGAACAGATGCACTTACGAAAATTATATTTTGATCAATAAAGACCAACCTTTTATATTTGATAGGGAGAATTATTTTTCCTGTGTTATGATAAGGAGTGATATATAAAACTAAAGCTAAATGATTATTTCACATGTATACTGTATTACTTAATTGTACAATCAACGATTGATTGTTGATTGTTTGTATATGTTTTGATATTACTGTAGCTCATAGTACATCAAAATTAAGAGTTTCTAAATATGGAATCCTATCAATGGGGGAGTTTTAGCTTCCGATGCCGTGTTTAGTATATATTCTAACCAGCATCGCGCAAAAATTACATATTTCCAAGTGTAAAGTTGACTTGTAAAAAAAATAATTATTATGTTTTATCGCAATAATAATGGAACATACAAATCAAAAAAGTCGAAAGATAATAATATCTAAATATAAATTCGATAATGATCAAGTTGAACACGTAAATGATGTAAAGGAGGAGGTAAGTACATATGTTATGTTACTAGAAAGCCTTTATTAGTTATATATCGACGAGGCAAAATATGTGGTGTACCTTGGGACCTAAAAATGGGAAGTTAACGAAATATTTAACTACTGAATATGATGAAATGACGTACTACTGTATTTAAGATATTTATATATATAGTTTTATGATAGAATGATAATAAATTAATACTGTTTATTCTCTCTAACCGAATTTTAATAAATTTGAACTTGCTTGTAAAAAAATAATAGATATAATTTAATGGATTTTTATCTTATTTGACCCTTTTTATTAGTTTAAAGTTAATCTCGAAAACATACTTAAAGCTTTTGGCTTCACAAGTGGTAAGTAATTTATCCGATTAAACTAAAATAACCAAAACTTGAAATAACATAATTTAAATTTTATCATAGAAAATAAATGTTATTATTTCGTCCGTGAATTTTCTAATGAAGAGAATCTCAGTACTTATCTCAGAAGAATTATTCTGTTCACATGGGAAGAAAAGATTACATTGTTATGTCTGATTTTTGATGGTTTAAAGTATCTTCATAATAATAATGTTGATCGTTTTTTATTGGTAAAATTTTTATAATCCATATCATTTAGCTATTATATCTATGGTGTTAATGTTTTATTATTTCTTTTCAGGATCCGAAAAATATCATTATTCATAATTTAATTCCAAAAATAACAAATATTGAAATGTCTAAATATGTTACTGGAGTTGAAAAGGATGAACATAAGTCACTCACTAATTATCAAAAATCAGCAGAAATATGTACCGCTAGTGAAATATATAATGTTGAAAATGATAAAGATAATAAAATTGAATTATTGAATATCTACCGTTTAGGCATCTTGTTATGGGAAATATCAAGCAGGATCGAAACTTTTCATGAGAATTATGATATTGCGTTAACAATTAGGATAACTAAAGTTGCTCGAAAATCGCCTATAAATAGAACGTCTCTTGAATACATTGATCTTTATAAACTATGTTCGCATGATGGTCTCGGTAAATGTAATAACAGTATAATGAATGATACGATTATTTTATATTTATTTACTAATATATATTTGATTGCAGATAAAAGACCTATTTGGCATAAAATCGCCGAAGAATTAGAAAATATTTCTTGTGATCAAAAGTATATTGAAAACTCTAGACAAGTAAATAAGTATACTCGTTTTGATAAAAAGTTATTAATCTTACCAGATTTCGATTCATTAGAAGATGTGGAAAGTAAAAGACAAATTGGGCTGTTTTTTCAATTGAATAAAGGTCGTAATCGTGATGGTTATAATTTTATTAAAGCAAAGAAAGAAATTTTTGAAAATATTGAAATAAAATCGGAAAAAGTAGAGTTTATTCCAACTGTTTATTTTGCAAAAATAAATGTCGAGCCTTGGGAATTTTTAAATAATTTTAATTTATCTCCACGTTTTGATAGTGATAATTTGTTGGCTGATTCAAATATTATAAAAATTCTTTTTCCGATTAGAACTTTAGAATACAATGGAAATTTAAATGTTGATTTTGTTCAGGAAATTAAAGATGCGCTTAAAATTTCAGATATAAATGAAAAAAGGGATGCGCTAAACAAAATATTTAATGAAAATGGAAAATTCGTAATTACAAAGTTCATAATCGGTGGAGCTATAACAGTTGATTGCTCAAAAGTGGATGCTAAAAGCATAGAACGTTTACAAGCATATCTTTATTGGGCTATCGAATACGCAAAAGGTGAGGCTCAGCCTGTTTTTGAACTCACATCACTCGATAGTTTTCCATCATTTGAAACTTTTCCATCGAGACCTATGAAAATCGCTAAAGATTTATATTCTTGGTTAAAAGATGTGTATGACAATAAAGACGTAACAATTATATCATATGAGAGTTATAAACCATCTTATGAACTATTGGATGACAAATTAAAGCATGAGATTTTTAAATGGTTCAACTTTAAACCTACCAATCAAAATCTTCCGATGTTAATACCACAACTTCCTGCTGAATATAAACAAAAGAATTTTTCGGAATGGATATCAAAATCTTCATTATTATTGCGTGTAAATGAATTGATAGAAAAACTTTCATTACAATGTGGAATTTTTTTAAGACATAACAGATTAGGATATGGAAAAAAATCTGCGTTTAAATTTTTGAAAGAACCTGATACTACACTAATGAATAAAACAACGATTTCATTCATTAATTCTAAAAATCAACAAATCACTTATCCATTACAAACTGTAAATAAATTTAAGTTGGCAGAAACTTCTTATAATATTACTCCATTGAATTATAATTATTCTAAAAAGAATTATTTTCAAATTAAATATCAACTAGCAAAAATTTCTTTAGATTCACCGAATCTATCTTTTGGAAATTGTTATAATTACATATTACCCAAAACCATTTATATTGGTGGTACGTTAACAAAAATATATGAAACTTGTGATATTCCTGATATTCCTGATTTATCTAGTAAATTTTCTCAAGAAATATTACCAGAACAAGTTGAACAAATTTTAAAAGAATTAGGAAAAAATAATAATATTGATACCACGTCATTTATTAGTAATCATGGAAAAGCCGTTAATCAAAATCAAATTAATGATTGGTTGAAAAATATTCTATCTAATCCTGAAAATTTGGAAATTATCTCTTTTGAAGATTGGAATCCAACAGATCAAATGTTAAGTCAATTGCGAGATGATGTAAAGTTTATTTCGGAAAATGAATATCAGATGGTTTTTAATGGAGAAAACTCAATAAATTATGATCAAAATAGTATAGCTATTAAATATCCTCGTCCACTTACTGACGATAATTGTCAAATTTATGGATGCATTGCAAAGAAATATTCTGATAATTTGGATGAATCTTGGGAAAGGATTCCAGCAGCTATTTCATTTGATCAAGCTAATAGATACGGATGCAATGTGATTATTCATAAAAATAATAACTTAAAGTAAGTAATTCTTTATATTACTGTATGTTCATGAAATACGATCACAGATCGAATGAATGGTTAGAGAGAAATCAGTAAGCTATTATATACCATTGACACTCACAATTATTAAATGTCTGGTAAGTGTCTAAAAAAGGAGCCTTATTTTTTATTAATGAATATCATTGATACAATAGCTTATTGTAGCCTACTGATTTTTTCTGATTACTCTCCATCTGACCTGTGGACAATACTATAACTTTTCAACACTTTTTTAAGCCACAAACTAATCAATCATCAATCCTAATTAATATGTGGATACCGTAGTACATTGCCTAAAAGACCTGGTATATAATTCAAAATTTACACAATATTCGTGGTATCTCGATCAGTGACGGATATATCGCATCAGAGTATTTTGCTATGCATAATTAAAAAAAATTAGCATGAAAAACACCGTGCAAAATGCTCTAAACAAAATTTCAGGCTTTTGGGTTGCACTACGGCAAATATTGTATACTCTAGATTAGAATTTGCCAGTTCAGAATTTTCAAAATTAGAATCATATGTAGAATTAGTTTGATTAGAGTTTAAATTATTTATTAATTTAAGTCAAATTTCAAAATTTCAAACTTGGCAAGTTTTAATTTAGAGTACAGTACAGTATACTAGTTTAATGCACAGCACTGTGTGTCCGGAGCTTATAATTATCATCATGTAAGATACGATAATAAAAAATAATCTGATGCATCAAAAACGTAATTATTGCACACATGGTGACAGACACTAATACAAAAATTACGATTTTGATATTACAAATATTGATGCATCAAAAATGTAATTTTTATATCACCTTACGTAAACATATAACTAAGCTCCGGACAATAACAATAGGATTGATAATATGATTAGCAGTCCTTTTAATTTTAGTTATGCTGAAATTGGGTCTCATTATTATATTGTGATTATTTGCATTTAAACATTACACTATATATATATGTATGGGCCAATCTACTCATTTGGTGATATAAATATTTCAATGTGATTATTTAAAAAATCACATTTAATATCACCAAGTTCCATATGAATTATATTAATATTATTATATTACTTATTTCAATACGATCACGTTTAAATATTACACAATCAACCCATATGTATTGACCAGAATTAAAAGATTTTATACTGTGATATGCTTAAAAAAGTGTTAAAATATAGTATTTATTGTTCTAATTTATACTTTGTTTCAATAAGTATTAATTCAAATATTTAATTTTAAAAAGATTAAACAAAGTTGCAGCTAAAATTAAATGGTTTGTACTTGCTAAATCAGATGGATCCTATGAGGATAATTATGCAGATTCTAAAGTTGCTTGTGGAGAACTTGATATTGATGGTTCACAAAATGAAATATTCATCAAGACTAATAATATTCAAACAAATAATGTACTCGCGACTTCATTTGTTCATAAATCACAAGGAGATAGCACTTGTTATTATAATATCACACTTAAGTATTGGACTAAATATAGAATTGTTTTAAAGATTCATAAAGAAAAACAAGATGACCATACAGATTTTTCAAACCAAAAATTAAATAAAAATAATGAGAAAAAGGAAATTATTGAAGAGAAGATAACTCTTAATTGGTGTGTAATTGGTACAAATGAAAAGGATGTAAAGAATCAGAATAATGTTTATCAATGGAATCAATGTGGAGTTATTCTTGATAATGATTCAAGAAAAGATGATGATGATGAACAAAATTATCAGCAATCATTTGAAAACCTTGTCAAAATAATTAATTTAGGTAGTTTTTTATATATAGATAAAAATTCAAAAGGAAATGAATGGATAATACAATTAGATATCACTGTAGGTGAATTAATAACAACTAGGAATCAATACAAAGATATAAAGTCAAGAAATTCATATGCCTTAAAGACACCATATAATGCGCCAACTTTGAATACTTTGGTAGATGAAATAAAAATCAATATATTTAAATTTATTTTATACCCAAAAAATTTATCATTAACATGTAAAGGATGGAATAATATTGTCAATGATGCACAAGCAAAAGCAGAATGGATTCTTCATCATTATGGAAATGCACATTCACTTTTTCATGCAGTTAGACTTGGTCCAAGTTTTATAAATATGTTTGTTGTTCAATCTATACTTGCCAAAGGTGGTTTATTTTCTCGATATTTTGCACAAAGATTGTGTATGCATTTTGGTAGATATGATAATAAACTCATAGAACTTAAGATAAGACATATGGGTCAAGTTGATTCAGAAAGAATTCAACGACTTCAACAAAAGAATAATTTACCTTGGGCTAGTAATTTACCTATTACAGTTTTCACATATTTAGTTACTGAAGCTTCAAAACGTTTTGGTGAACAAGAACTTGCATTGAAAGGAAATGATTTAGAATTATTTCATTTTTACACAGCGGGTCCACACGTTATAACAAATGCTCAAAATATATTAGTAAAGAATATAGAACTCATCAAAACACTTATCAATCAATATAAATTTATACCATTCCCTCCTAGACCTGTTGCTAAACCTTCTAACTTACCAGAAGAATACCCACCCAAGGATGGTTATGAGAATAATAGGCAATTGAACGTGATTGCTCGAGCAATTTTGATTCATAAAGAATTAGTAAACATGTGGATTGATATAGGTTATATTGATATATGTAAAGATGTGAATGATCTAGTATTACAAGGAGCAATCTTAATACTTTATCCGCCTACGCCCACCAATGAATGGACTCGTCCGGATGTGAATAAAATCAATGAACGCCTATCAGAGTTTCTTGAACTAGGTTTTAAATTAACTTATTCACTAATTTGTGATATCTTACAATTATTTGAACATCGATTAGATGATATTGGTGAAACTTTGCTTGAATCATTTTCATTCCTTAAAAGAGATGAATATTTTTTCAAAAATTGTATAATAGAAGCAATTAAATCAGAACGTAATCTCAAAAAATTGAATTTATTAGATTTCTTATATAACATTATCAAACAAAATCAAGAGAAATTATTTTTGGATGTTATGAGAATTCATGGATTAGATGGTTATTTAATTGATCAAGAAAAACTTACAACATATACTACATCTATAAAATCACTCACTTTATCACCCATTTATTATTATTGGGCACTTTCAAAATTTAAAGCAAATTCATTTATAACATCACTTTGTTTTAAAGATATTTTAGAAACAAGAATTAGTATTGATATTAATCGTCAAAATTCTGATGAAATTTTGAATGAAATTCAAACTGAAATTGAAATAGCTTGCAATATTTATAATACTTATTGTAATGCTGGAAATTTTTTCTTACCTATTTACATTAATTCAATTTCTCAAGTAGTAGATGATGATATATTAGGTCCATTATTCAAAGGTTATTTACCAAAATTATATAAAATTCCCGTTTCTTTTCAATTCCCTTTACCTATCATTGAAATTGAAAATGATGTATTTCCACCTTTACCACCTATAAATGATCATTCAAATGAAAATGAAGAAAATGAAGAAAAAAATGAGCAATTAATTAATGAATGGTCAGGTGAATTAAAAAAGATAAAGCATGATATTGATACAAGATCTGATGAAATTCAAGTCACTCAAGAATTTAAGACTTATCTTAGAGAATTTGTAGCAGATGCAGATATTGAACTCAATTAATTTTATTTAAGCAATGCTTTATAATATTAAATAAATATATTTAAATTGGTTCTTTATTTGTTTTTCGGTTTTTTTTTTTTTTTGTTACATTTTAGTAGTGGTAGGGTAATATAGTTAGTCTTTGTAGATTTTTAACCATTTTTAAAATACCCAAATTTACATTATTTTTTTCAATATGTTATTATATTAAATAAAAATAACTTTTTAACACTAAAATGTCAGAACGAATTAACGTCAGAATTATCTTTAATATTGTCAAGTTATAAACAATTAATTTATGCTTGGAGTTTGAGTAAATCTATTCGAAGCATCTTAAAGAATATATAGATTATAGGTGCATAAATGAGGCAATTGTGTGTGAAAATGATATCTTACACTAATCTAAAAAGTATATAATTCCACCAGATATAATATAGAAAGTCTTATCAGTTATATTCTTATGGTAAATTTAAAATTATCAGAAATTATCAGTAAATACTTTAAGACTTTCTAGGCAGAATTTTATAAATTATTAAATATATTTTCACTTGATAAAAGTTTCTGATCAATAATAAATTAATTGGAATAGCACTGACCCATTTCATTGGAATAGTATAATTGCTCTATGATACTATCAAATTAGGCAGTCACCTTTAGATGCCAAAATATCTTAATTAAAAAACAGTCTTTTAATTAGATATCAATATAACAATCTTGTCATTTTTATTGAATTAATTTTTTTATACAGTATGTGCCGTAGCAGATATTATACAAATTATTATTTTTCATCCACAAATAAGAATGGAAGCTTAATTAAATTTTTTAAATATACAGAATTAAAAGTCTCGGATCCACTTCCATCATATAATTTTGTCAAATTATGAATACTAAATTGAAAATTACAAAGGAATTAGGCAGTGTAAACATCAATATTAAGGCATGCACTTTGAATTGTTTCGTTAATTGTCAAAACTACAATACTATTTAATACAACTTGCCAATTAAAGAATACAAAGATTATTTTGATGATTGCGACAACACTTAATCCGTAGTAATTAGTAAAATATATGTAGTACAACTGAAAAAAACTTTAATAGTTCGCGGAACCGTGACACTAGGCGTACAGCAACATCAAAATTTAATTTAAAATTAATGTTATTAACTTTAAATGAATTTATAATTTATCAAATAAATTTGATTATTATAATAATAAACAATATCGTTCTTTTTCATACAAAGATTACGCAATACATAATTACAAAGGGTCCAGGGGTGATTTTTACAACCAATTTTTAATTAGAATAAATATAAAATTAATATCACTATTTGATTATATACAATAGATGATTATACGTATGTGCATACGTCTAGAACTTTTGTTTACTTTATTTAATTCATATATATTGTACCCCGGTACCCAATTCGGAATCGGGCTGCCTCAGATGAGAATTTTTAGCAGAATTAGGACTTTGGGTGACTTTAGGGTGACTTTAGGGTTAAGGTTAGGGCTAGTGTTAGAGGTAGGATTAGGCCAGATTCCAAATTGGGACAAATTCCAAATCCGGGTACATCGTGCAACGTCGCACATACGTTCGTACTTACGTACGTACATACGTAGCCTCTAATTTATGAATGCGCTAAGGCCAAGTAGAAAAAAAAAAGTATGTGCATATCCAATTATGGCATTTTATTAATTAATAATGGTGATAAAATAAACAAAACATGAAAATTATTAATTTTTTTCTGCGTTAAGTATGACACATTATTAATAAAATATTTTAAATTTATCGCAGTTTTCGAAGGTTTATCCGAGAAATAAATGTACACACTTTGTCTCTAATTTGAAGTCGTAATCGGAGCGACATAAAATTGTTTTACTATCCTTAGTAGTTCATTCAATGCTTATTATACCTCGGAAGATTGTTAATTTTTGAATGATTATATTTTAAATTTATTTACTTTTCATATTATTCATCAACCTGTCATTAATTATGTTAGTTCCAGTGATAACTTTGGATGACATATATAGAATATTATTGATCGTTGGGATACATAAAAAACGGAATACGAACACTAACTATATTATCTATGTGCTATTTCTATCTCATTCATCCTTAGGTAGTGTTGTATACAGGACAGTGGGACAAACATGGAATAATCCTTAAAATATAAATAGCATAAAATTTAGATAACCAATTTTCATTGTCTAAATAAAGAGCTTATAAGACACCTCTTTCAATGAGTTAGATAGAGAGTCCGATTGGCCAGTTTAATCAGACAGAACAATCAAATTCTTTGCTGAGTCCATTCTGTAGGCATTTGAGAATACTTAAAATTTAATCTCACATATAGATGTTAATTTATAGTCTAACTAAAGGTTATTCAAAGTGTTCGGGCAACCATAGTGTTCAACACTACTCTGAGATGTTATGTATCCTTTATAGGAACTCTTCCTTCTTCTTTTGAAGGCATTTCCTTGTACTCATGATTGTATTTATTGCAGATAGACAACCCCAAGGAAAGAACACAAAAAGTAGGACTTAATACATAAAATGTTACTTTTTGGTCAAATCTTGGACAGCTCGATGTTTTTACAAACATATAACCAATGCTGAGACATGGGAATGAAAACTTTTTTTGGAGATAAATAGTGAATAATCTTTATGATCGCATACTGAACAAATGCGACTGAGCATAAATGAGATATTACGTTGAATATATATTTATAAACTTGAATGGCTAACTTATTAAATATCATATCATGTATACAGTAATAATATTTGCATATTTAAACTGTTTATCTTAACTATGTTGGTTAATCAATGACTTTCATCTTTACCTATTAAATAAATGAAATCGAAACATTAGCATAAATGTGATATTGATATATACAACAAGTCTATATACACATGACGTCAAACGTATAAAGTGAACCCAGATAAAAGATAATGTATAGTAGTATAGAAATTTTTTTTAAAAAAAAACCTTTACCGATATCGCTATGAGATGCCATTGGCATTCTTATAGAGATTATTTTAAATAAGCGATTAATAATGATTTTATATTAATTGCAAATAAAAATGAGTCAAAGTATTTACAATGTGATAAGGTTGGAACGGTCCTTGCAAAGACCGGTCCGGATCGAAAGTTTAATTTTATTCTGGACCGGACCGGTCCAAAATCTCAACTGATCAAAATTGTCCATAGCCCGTTGTGATTACATTATTCTATAGAATATTCAAAAATTAGAAAGCCATCATAACTGCGACATTTGAAAGACTGTTCTTAAGACTGAAGGACCCGACCAGACTGAACCAAATATCACTAATTGATCGGTCCTATTAGGACAGGGACTGTTCGGGCCGGACCTGTCCAATTCTATCCAGCGATAATAATTAATTATTTAAAAATGAACAAAAATTCTTTTGCTCTAGCTTTTGACAACTAGTGACAATCATTTCACCAGCCCAGTAAAGAAAATTTTAAGTATAGATGTATAAACTCGCGTCAATTTTAAGTATAGATGTATAAACTCGCGTCAGGTCATTAATATTTGTATCTAGAAATTTATGTTTTTTGCAATTATTTATTATTGCATCTGTAATAATAGTAGTAATCATTGATTATAAAAATTATAATTTTTTCAATGAACACGCCCCCAATTGTCCGTAGATTCCTGACTGTAATTTACATCTTCCTTAATGTTATCTATGCCCTTAATCCCATCACTCTTATAAATATTATTTGATACATATAAGCCCTATGAAAACTCGATACACGGAAATGCATGCATAAATACGGCGGGTAAGCACGGGTTTCATAATCACTGCACGGAAACTGCACGGAAACTGATCGTCCATAAAATTTAACACACATTATCACACGAAAAATTGAAATCCGTGCATTAACGTGCACAATCATTAAGATTCTTAACATCATAATTTTCGTGCACTGACGTGCACAATCGTTAAGGATCTTAACGATCATAATTTTTGTGCACTGACGTGCACAATCGTTAAGATTAACGATCATAATTATAATTTTCGCGCTCTGACGTGCATAATCGTTAAGATTCTTAACGATCATAATTTCAGTGTACTGTCGTCACGATCATCACAATCGTTAAGATTCCTTAACTACGATCATAATGTTCATTTCTGTACATGATGTCATGATCACAAGACTCCTTAACGATCATAATTTCAGTGGTGATCGTCACAATCGTTAAGATTCTTAACGATCATAATTTTTGAGCATGACATCACAATTGTCACATCATTAAGATCCTTAACGATCATATTCCATGTACTAACGTGATGAAGATCATAATTCCGTGCATTAACGTGATGATCGTTAAGATTCTTAATGATTATAATTTCCGTGCAATGACGCGCACAAAAATATTTATTTTGTGAGTAAATAAATATTACATTTTGTTTTTTTGTTTTTTTTTTGCACTTAACAATAATAATTTCCGTGCATTGACGCGCAAAAATTACATTCGATTTGTAAGTAAATAAATAGAGGTAACGCGGCTTTGTTTTCTTTATTACTATTATTTTTTTCTTATATTTTTTATTTACTTTCTGTATATTATTGCATTTTAGCATCTCTCTTGAGTTACTATCATTGGAGTTGGTGTTATTGGAGTTGTCACTATTGGAATTATTTCTAGAGTAGTCATTTCGATTTTTTTCCCATTTGGTACTATTGCTTTACTTTGTTTTTTCGATATTATTAGTTGCTGGGTTATTTTAAGCAGTAGTTTTAGTGATTAGAAGTATTTTCTTATTTGGCATGAAAATTATTAAATCAAAGTATTTGTATTATAAAAATTGATTAATAAAATAATAAAAGTTAATTAATAAAATATAAATTTTAGTTAATAAAAATTATAAAATTTAGTTAATAAAATTTTAGTTAATAAAATAATATATATAAATGTATATACGGATATATGTTATTATATGTTATGTATGGATATATGCTATTATATGTTACCTACACGTAAATATGCACGAGACAATGCACGAGAAAACACATAAAATTGCACGTTAGTACGTGCACCGTTGCACGGAATCCGCGCCCTATTACGTGCTGTAAACGTGCTTTCTCATACATTGTCTCGTATAGATTTACGTGCAGGTTCGTGTGGTTCCATATCCAACCTTTTCCGTGTATTGCAGTATCATTCCGTGCTGCAATTTGTTATAGGGAAGCCGCTTATGCCCCTTCGCCTTTAAAGTTCCTTAAGGTTACATGAAGTCTTAGGCAGAAGTGGTACTGTATATTCGGCATTTTCTGCGCAGCAGCCCATGATCAACATATGACCCATTAAATAGGGTTAGATTAGCAGGGAAACGTAAGCACGTACATACTGTACGTACTAATCAGGGCTCCATTGAGAAAATTACCAATGGAGCCAATGAAACCCAATGTAATTCAATGGAGCCAATGAAAGACCTAATTGAGTAAATAGAATAAAGCCAAAGAGAATAGGGTTCTAATCTCTAACCAATACTAATAATCTGAGCAATGTCTATGGAGTCGTTGGCTTCCATTGGCACATTCGGAAAATTATTCATCCCAATGGATAAATGTGCCAACCCTGGTACTAATAAAGTCAGAAGGGTAACAACCAGTAGTTTCTAGAAAACCACGAGACTATGTCTATACTTATCAGATTTCATATATGCTTTCTCACGGAATTATAGCTGATCGATTTAAAAACTATATCATACTGATCAACTATAATTCCTAACCATAATGTTATTATATTTAAAAACTGGATTAGTAGTTAAAAATTGACCTGTACTATACTGATTTGCTCATCTATACCAGTAATTTAGCTTTCTCACACGGTATTACAATATTATACATACACGATTATGATTGTTGGCTGCGCTTCAGGACTTAAATGACATATCCCTGTTTAGCATCTTTTTGATCTGTTGACTTTTTCATTAATTTGAATTACGAAATTCTACGGACAGAGCTTAAGGACAGAACTACTAGCACAGCCACCAAAAAGACCGGGCATGTTTTAAGTGGCTTATAATTAATTTGGCTAACGATAATACTGTATTGTCTAATATGATTTTTAAATAATTTTTAGGTCCAAAGTTCATATTAAAGCTAAACTTTGAACATTCATACTGCGAAAATTTTTGTTGGATTGTGATTTAATGAAATATTCTGAATTCAAGAATAGTATTTTTTTTTTAATAGACTGCAATTAATAGACTCAAGATCATATCAAATCCATGCAAAGTTAGTTTTTCATTTTGCATAGCATGGAATCAGAAAATTTGGTTAACGATCAATTTTTTTCTATAAAAAATAATTGGCACAATTGGGACTTCAAAAAAAAAAAAAAAATTTTTTTTGAAAAATTGAAAAAACGAGTCGGCGGATAATGCGAAACGAAAAATTAACTTTGTGTGGCCTTATATTAAATCAATTCGAAAATTTTTTAAATGTTTTTTTTTTTTAGGATGACAAACTAAGAATTATTGGCACAATTAAGACTTCAAAAAAAAAATTTTTTATAAATTGAAACTAGGAAACAGGAATTGTCAGGTGTCCGAAGCAAAATTCTTAAAATAAAAAATTGTCTAATAGTATCTATAGTCCAGTAAAGTACATTGGACGTTTTCTGGACATTTTGACATTTTTTCAAATTAAAATCACTTAAAATTTTATTAAAATTATCTATTTTAATTTTTTTAAAAATGAATCCAGAACCTAAAAAAATATATAATTATATATTTACTAAATTAATTCATTAATTATTTAAGCCTTGAACATAGGCTTGGACAGTTTTGGACAATCTTGGACGTCGGACAAAAAACATAGTTTGGACACGTCCAATGTACAACACTGTCTATAGTGACAATCATCTAATCTAAAAATAAGACGGGCATAAACACACACAAAATCTGATATATAGCTACAATATAAAGTTCTCGCTATGTTTTGGACAATTATATTAGGAAACAGGTACTGTTAGATGCCCGAAGCAAAAATCTTAAAATAAAAAAAAGGATTAGCTAATAGTATGTATAGCGACGATTATCTAATCTAAAAAAAATAGGACGGACATGAACACACACAAAATCTGGCCTATAGCTACACCTAAAGTCTTCGCTACACTTCAGATGATAGAACTTTTTGTGTAAGCATGGATGAAATAGCGATTCCCATATTTAATAGAGCTCTTCTGCAAGTGAACATATAAAATTTATTTTTTATACCAAAATTTTTTAGAATTTTTTACTGTCATGAGCACAACTTATTGTCACTTTGATCCATAAATTAACTCGCAATTCTAAATTTATTATTTTTAAGTTTAGTAATATATCCACGCAACCATCAAAGAAATTGTAACAACGGAGCTTACTATTTGTAATTCTAACCAATCTTATAACAGTTGAGTTAAATATAATGCTATATATTTTTTTGGTAAGTTTAAATTTCAAACCACTTTTAGAAAAGAGTCCTAAGGGTTATACATATGGCCAAAATTAAGGCACTATCACAGTTATCATTATATAGATACATGCGACTTAATTTCGGTTTATGTCAAAATTATCAAGACTTATGTTTTAATTAATTTCAAATAGATTGACGAAGTTTCGGCCACATGTATACTAAGGTTGCTTTCAAGCACCTAAATTACGTAATTGGCGGTGCTCAATTTTCAATTAGTGAAAATTGTTTAGCCAGGTCAAGTTCATTATCACTATGAAACAGTTAGACTATCTTTTTTATCAGAGTAATGTTTATTGGCTAAAAGTTAATATCCACATTTCGCGATATGAATCTTCAGTAAATAAAGTAGCTACAAGAATTACTTTAATTAAACGAACCGTAGTGACTACCCTTTTCATTATCCCCTTGTAAAATACCCGTGCAAGACACGAGACATCTATTAATGAAATATAGGTTTTTTTTTAAATTTTTAGACTGCTTATTGTTAGTGCAGAGTATGTATACGCTTGAAATTTTCTACTGACGTATAATGTACCCGAGTGTTTTGTAAGTTTTTTGTTGGGTATTTGTATTAGACCCGGTCTTTTGGTCAATGCACTACGGTAGTACTTGCACACTAGACAATCATATTTTGCATAAATTTCGGAAAACGCCGGAAAATCCGAAAAAGTACAACTATTCCATAACCACTACAACTTTTGCAAAATATTGTAGATCTGAATTTTAAATAATGCATTTAAATAGCCCGATGAATTTTTAATCTCAAACTTGGAAATAAAAACCTCTTGTATTATTGAATATAGTTGTTTTGACAAGCAATATCATAATAAATTGCCGAATATTCATTATTTCCGTTCCGATACGCCTAATGTTTGATATGTTTATAACACCAATACGGGTTCGTATTATTTCGCCGACAATCACTTCACCGACATAACATTTTACCGACAAATACTCACCGACAAGTTCATTTTACCGACAGTTTGTTTCACCGAAGTTCATTTCACCGACAAGTTTTTTTTCAAAAAGCACCCTAACTTTAGCCCTAACTTTAGCCCTAATTTTACCTAATTCTACCCTGACCCTAATGACAATGACCAGAATTACTTTGTCGGTGAAATGAGCTTCGGTGAAATAAACTGTCGGTAAAATGAACGTGTCGGTGAATAATTGTCGGTGAAATGTTATGTCGGTGAAGTGATTGTCGATTAATTGATTGCCACCCCACCAAATACTGCATTATCACTGTGTAAAATTAACTAAACTCCGATTACCTATGAGGTTTTTTTTTTGAAACAAGTTATTTACTAGTCTTATTTGACAAATTACGCAGATATTTATTTATACGATCACAATGATTTTTAACTTAAATGCATAATGGAGTTAAATTATTGTCCGTACCGATGCTGTATGCAAATAAAATAATAATTCCGCAAAATAGTATTCATTTCGATATCACACAATAAATGATTATATCACTTTTAGCAATAGAAGAAAGAGGTTTTTGTGGCTTTTTTATTTCTTGATATTTATTTACCCGCAGATATACAGTATCATAGTGAAAAAAAAGCTTTATCTCATTTAAAATTATCTGCTATTATGCGTGTTACTTCAATATATAATAGAGAAATTGCTCTAAAAAATGTTCCAGAACTCGCTTGTACATAAGATCCACGGTATTACTGATGTCAGATATAGTAATATAACAGTCGCGGATCATGGTTAAATTGGATTAAAATGAAATGTGGATTTTTATTTAACCCTATACACCATTTTTTAAATGTCGATTAGCGGAAATAACTTGACTAAAGACCTCATATAAAAAAATGGGTAAAGGGGCTTATTTTGGAACCATACAGGTATTTAAATATTCAGAAACAGAAACACTTAGTTACAACATAACATGAAAAAAAATTTTAATCAGGTGCGTTTCTACTATAAAAAATTTCATGTAAAGACATTGTTAGACTGATAGTACGAGGCAGCAATAAGGCATGGGGCGAGGCGTAGGCTTTTTGGCTTGTTACAGGTACGTTACAAGACATGGCAACATAGTTTTGAAGTATAATGGTTTTAATTTCTTTGTTAAAGGATCGAACTTGAGACAATTCTACTCTATTTATTAAAATTGTGAATGAAAACAAAAAAAAAAAATTTTCGAATAAAAATGTTCTTACGTTTCATCAATCATCACTAATTATGTCATTACGATTATGATTGCTTTCTCTCTTTAGTTACAACATAACACTAATCCCACATTACTTTTAAATTATCACGATTTCCTATCATGAGAACTTTAACGACACTTGTCGAGAGATTTCGAATCCTTTGTTTAGGCTTTATTTTGATCATAGAAAAAAGTAGGTAAATAAACGTCAATTATGGAATAAATTTTTGAAAAACATGGTTACTTGGTTATTTTTTCTAAACATTCGTAGATATCAGTATGCTAAATTTTTTGGTGAAGGTTTTAGTCGTTTGGTCATCTTTATGCTAGAAAATTTTTCTTGGATCACTGACATATGCTTGAGGGCTGATAACTTCGTGTTATTTATAGATATTTGGTTAAATTCTATTTTTTTTAAGAAAAATAATACGTAATAATTTTATCATATGTTTTAACTTTGTTATATATTTATGAGAAATATATAATTTTTTATTGTTAGACTATAACTAATTATAATATATTTAGCAATTTAATTTGATAATCTATATTTACTTAATGTAAATTTAAAATTATAAAAATAGCAAAGTATTATATATGAGTAAAAACATGGTTATTGCTTTATTTGAAATAACAAACACTATTAAGCTATGTTACTTAGCACATTTTTAATTAAAGAGATTAATTAATTGCTATAATTATAATACTTAATTTACTTTGTAATAAATTGTTAAAAAAACAATCAAAATACTAAAAACTTTAAATAGCAAGATTTGAATAATTTTAAAATTAAACAAATATAGCGTATTAGATTTAATAAATTTTATAATGAAATTTATATTATTCTGAGTCTAATAATCTTAGCAAATTTATTTCTTTAAGAAAAATAGTATTTCTAAATATAAATTTACCAAAAGTTAGAATATTTATTTATACAAATTTTTTTATAGTTATCTATTAAAGAAATTTATATAACTTTATATATGGGTGTCCCAATGCTAAAAGAGGTAGTGGGTCAAAAAAATTTTTTAAAAAAAAATGAAATTTCTCGAAGACGAAGAATTAGAGTAATAGGCATATAATTTTTATAAAATTACAGAATCTAAGTTTTTTGCCCGCTGCCTCTTTTGCTCATATATTGATTTGCTAATATTTGCACTTTTTATATTATTAATTTTAGATTGTCAAAAATGTACAAAGAAGATAATTAAAATCATATCTATAGCATCATGCCTTAGAAAACCATTAAATTGTTTAAAATATATCTTGACAAATATCTAATCAAATTTTATAAACATTTTTCTTTAATTTATTAAATTTCTTAAATAATTATTAAGATATCTATTTCAAATAGTTAGATAAGTAAATCAAATATAAATTAATTTTATATAACAAAATAAAATTCTCAAAAAATTAGCCTTAATTTAAAACTTTATTTTGAAAACCATCTTTTGATTTTAAAAAATTTCTTGTAAATTTTACTATCAACTATATTTTACTTCAATATATAATTCTTATTTTTACATTAATATTAAAAGAGTTTTTTTTTTTGATAATTTTCTACATACCACACTAATTTATAATTCATGTGGAAGTAGCAGTATTAATTAGATTTTTTATAAACATAATTTATATTTGATAGAGCTCTTCTGCAAGTGAACATATAAAGCTTATTTTTTTATACCAAATTTCATGTTGTTAATTGACTGTCATGAGCGCAACTTATTGTCGTCAATAAAGAACTTGATCCATTGGGGTGGTCGATGCACTATGTAAATCAAAATTATATGTAGTCATATAATAAAATTTATTAATAAATTTTTTGATTCAAATTTTAAATAGATTTAAATAGATGTACAGCCCTAACGGTTCGATAGTTTTGAATAAATTTTCGCAAAGACTAGTATTACATCTCTACAAACAAGACTATAGAATCATTTCATTTATTTAAGCATGAAAAAACTGTAATATGCTACGTGTTTTTTTTTTAAAAAAAGTAGCAAAAAGAAAGGGGTCTGTAATATGCTACGCGTTTTTTTTCTTAAAAAAAGAAAGGGTAAATTTAGTTTCATTTTAAAAAAAAAATGGCTCTATAACTTTGTTTGTAGGGACGTAATACTTGTCTTTGCGAAGTTTTATCCAAAACTATCGAACCATTGGGGCTGTACATCTGTTTTAAGAATTCTTTAATAAATTTTATTATATGACTACATATAATTTTGATTTACATAGTGCATCGACCACCCCATTGATCCATGAATAAACTCGCCATTCTAAATTTACTATCATTAAATTTAGTAATATATCCACACAACCATCAAAGAAATTGTAATAACAGAACTTACCAATTATAATTCTAACCAATGTTATTTAAATTTCAAACAACTTTTAGAAAAGGGACCTAAGGTAGAATTAGAGTCCGGATATCCGAATATAAATAAATTCAAAAATATATCCGGATTAATCTATTTTAAATCCGCATATAAATATATCAGAATGTATCCGGATATAATATATTGTGAGCCGCAGAATGTATCCGGAAGCACGTGGTGATCGAAGTGGCGTAGCATCGATTTTCGGTTATGCCGATCTTTTCCCTAGAATAGGTTTTCCGGCAGTAAAACCAGTAAAATCAGTAAAAGCTGTAAAAGCTGCATAATAAGTAAAAGTGATATCGCTGATATACGGATAAAGCAGGGAAAATCAGTTTTAGTAGTAGAATCATTTTAATAATTTTTCTAAGTATAATACTATAATCTGTCTTAAGTAATAACAAGTATATAATAAAGGCCTTGCGCCCAAAGAAACAGAATCGGTTTTTTGACTATTGATAAACTGCTTTCCTGTTACCCCCCCACACTCATTGAATAAACTAACAATCTACTACTAAGTGGCATAGTAGTACGATCTTTCATCAGTATTTCTTGTGCACATGATATTAACGTTACGCTGTCCGGTTGTTTCTCGACGAACTGAGGACCTCAGTGGTTATTGTTGATTTCCAACTGTCTCGACGTACTGAGATAGTTGTGGTTGTATTAGTTGATAAGAAGTATTGACGACCGAAGCCTTGAATATCCACTCGCCGAATCTAACACGCCTCCTTCGATACGGTTGTCCTGATTCTGGTTGGTTTGGATTTGTGTCGACCCGGAAGAGCCGATTTTCCGTTGTCAATATATATCTTTACTATCTAATCTTTTACTATCTAATTCTGAGTTTGTACATTTTAACGTTTTTGATTGGCTCAATCGAGAACTGTGGGAATTTTTGCCTGAACGCTTTGATGTTTTTGATTGGTTGTAAACGAAATATTGGGTTTGTGCACTTTGACGTTTTATCTACCTATGCGGTAACTGGTTGTTTGCTAAAACCAAAACTGTGGGAATTTTGAAGTTGTAAAAGGTTAAGCGTATGAGATGTTTCTGTACAAGTATTACTTAATTATCTATTGTGTGAAAATTGTATAACCAAACATCGCTTTAACAGGTTTTTGACTCGATTAAATAACAAGACGATTACAATAAAAAAAATGTCTTTTTTTATTATTGTCTTTCGGAATTGAGCTAACTAAATATGTTATGAGGCGCATGCATGTCAAGAAGGATCATCATACTGTATCGGGATTTTTACAGTAAATAGATACGAATGGCTTTTTTTATTATTGACTTTTCGGAATTGCACTGACTAAATATGTTATGAGGCCTAAGAAAGATCATCATACTGTATCGGGATTTATAGTAAATAGATACGAATGGTGATTGAGTAAAATTCAAATATCTGGATAATTTAAAACCTGATTGTTTATAAAATTTGCAATCGACATTACGATCGCAGTTGGCATAGCATATAATCGATTAATTAATTGATTAACTGATTGGACGTACGGCAATATCAATGATTATTAGCGATTTTTTGGAGCATGATTTGAAAATTAGTGACGTGTGGTAATTTATTACTTATCTATATTGCTTAATTTGGTTAAAAGTTTTTGATTAGTTACCTGTGATTTGGTATAATCTAAAATCTGTAACAGGTATTATTACGATATATGTCAAATATAACATTCTAGATCGTCTATATGATTGTCAAATTTGGGGATCGTCTAAAAGCCGTCACGTTTTTTAGTATCAATTTAAAAACTGCGATTCCAAATATTTGTGACTATTATAACATCTATATCATCTATCTATACCATCTATAATTCAGAGTTTGTCCGTTTAATCTAATTCAGAGTTTGTCCGTTTAAACGTTTTTTATTGGTTATCACAGAAAAATGTGACCAGATTGTGGACGAAAATAGTTTATTAGTAATAAGATGGCATAGTTGTTACAGAAATGTGTAAGCTTACCAATTTTATCTATCTACCTATCTCTATATCTCTACTACTTGTAATTCTCCAACGCCAAAAAAAATGTAGCTTTTAAAATGCTTTTGATTTGTTGCTTAGTGATCCGGTGGTTATGCGTTTATGTAGATCGTTAATCGCCGCCAAAATTAAACATTTAAAATGCCATTGATTGGTTGATTGTATAACCGGTGATTATAATTTATATTATTGTATGTGTGTAGTTAGTTATGGGAAGTATATATGTTATTAGTAATTATATTGTTAATTATGCAATGTAGTAATTGTGTTACAATTAGAAGAGATTATGATGTATGCGTTGAGGTATAACGATGTAGTAATTATGTTATTAGTAATTATGCTATGATGTATGCATTGGGGTATAGCGATGTAGTAATTGTGTTACAAGTAGTAGAGATTATGATGTATGCGTTGAGGTATAACGATGTAGTAATTATGTTATGATGTATGCATTGAGGTATAGCGATGTAGTAATTATGCGTATATGATAATGTAAGACGAATTAATTACGAAATAGCATACACTTAGTGATGTCCAAAAAATTTGCATTTTGTGTAACTCGAGCCACTCTGGTGATTCAGATTCAGACCTCAGATCGAACCTGCAGAGCATTAACACTAGCTTTGTACTGCCGAGTAATATTATAGCAAAATTACAATCCAAGCAATTTTACTTAGTACACGGTTAGCATGTTTGTTAATAAAATTTGCTAAAATTTCGGGCAAAATTATTTAGGTCGGAGTGGCTTGGGTTACATGTTTTTTGGACATCACTAACTAATACACATGTAAACGGCGAAATAGTGCATGATAAATCTATACCGTCTAATTCATCAGAGTTTCTATACCAGAGTTTGTCCGTTTAAACGTTTTTTTATTGGTTATCAAGAAAAATGTGACCATATTGTGGACGAAAATAGTTTATTAGCTAATAAGATGGAATAGTTGTTACAGAAATGTGTAAGACTTACCAATTTTATCTAATTCAAAAATAATTACCCATATTTCTACAACGATGTTCGAAAGTTCATATTTACTAATTTTGGAATTGCATTTCTATATTTAGCATCGTTCCTAATTAGTACATTATTGTGATCAAATTATTACACATTTCCGGGTAACAACTACTACATTCCTGCATTATGGATTCCCATTACCACATTTCTTATAAATATCGTAGTTATTACCTCATTCTTGGTAATTGGGTAATTCTAAATGGGAACATATAAAAAGGATCGCATTGGGTAGTTAGATTTTTAGGAAATTAGCTTTTGAAACATGTTTATTCCTTTTACACACGATTACACACGATATATATAAACCGCTCTCCCAGTATTAATAAATATATTTGTTTATAAATCTCTGAACCTTTAATAGCTGTGGCCCAGTAGCTAAATTGGTAGGCGAAGTTCTTGAAGTCTCTCCTAAGGCCACAACAATGTACATAATTTTCTTTTATAGTAAATCACCACGACAATAGTCGGTAAGTTTTGTAACCAAATTCTTACATTAAATTGGATAGAAACAACAACTGTTAATCCAATATGGAGTCTGAAAACATAGGTCAGTTGGTCATTTTAATTTATTTTTATTATACACAACAAGGATTCAAAAAATGGTGTTGGCAATCACATTTTATCTGTCACCCTATTACCAATTACGTGAAATTAAAATCTCTATCGAATAAAAATAATGAAAAAAATTCGAACAATTCGATCTAAAAAAACAATTTTTTTTGTAAAATCTGAAAAGATAGGTAGCAGGTAATGCAGAAAATTTTTTAAAAAAAACCCCGAAAAAATGAGTCAGTGAACTATGCAAAACGAAAAATCTACTTTAAATCTCCAAACCCTTAATGGTTTTGGTCCAGTAGTTAAATTAGCAAGTGAAGTTCTTGAAATCTCTCTCAAGACTACAAGAACGTACGCAAATTTTTTTGCAGTAAATCACCACAATATAGTAGTAAAACCATACAAAGTCGATTTTTTATTTTGCATTATATAAAGTCTAAAAACATAGGTCGGTCAATTGTTTTTTTTTTTTTTTTTTACAAGTGCACAATTCAAAATTCCCACATTGATTGCATTACATATTTAAACAGAAAATTAGAATAATTTCTAAAATAATACAAATTTCGAGTATATATTATGTCACAGCTGATGCTGAAGTTGGCTGATGCTGAAGCTCAGGGGTCTTGATTGGAAACTATAAGCCCTGCTAAAATCCACATATACTCTATAAATATAAAATCTACACCCAAACCCTACCCTAACCCTATAAGACAAAAGCGAAAAAAACATCCAAAAAAAATTTTAAATTTTATATCAAAATAGGTCAAAGCTTCAACATCAGCCAACTTCAGCATCAGCCGTGACATATTATAATAATTACTTGAATGCAGATAGTCACCAATTTAGAAGATAGAGAGAGAAGATTGGAGTATATAAAAGATATTGGTTAGAATAGTCATCACCATATTCAAAGCCGCGGTCTGATCGCGATTTTTTAGATATTGCAATCAAAAACATTATAGTATACTAAAATTCTCACACTCCGATTACAATTTTTTAGATCCAAAATGATGAAGTGTAAAACTCAAAAATCCCACGCTTGATTGCATTACATATTTAAACAGAAAATTAGAATAATTTCAATTGACGCAATAATTACAGAATTCGAGTATGTTATAATAATTACCCGAATGCAGATGGACACCAAATTAGATAATAGAGAGAGTATTGGAGTAGATATAAGATATCGGTTGGCTATTTGATTTACCATGCGTGTGATATTTATGTACTGATGTAAGTTAATATATTATTTTAAAACATATATTTCTGTAATGCACTATTTAAAAATGATAATCCGTAATTTTAGAACACGATTACATATTACACGTGTTCAATTTATCAAATTATATTACGAATAAAAGACCAATCAGCATGCGATCTGAGGTGTGAATTATTTTAGTATATATTATTATTATTATTATTATTATTATTATTATTATTATTATATTATAATAATTATAACTATAATTATAATCAATTATAATATAATAATTACAATAATAATTATAACCATAAATTAGCTTCTCCCAGTATAATATTTGTCTGCATCTTCATCTTTAAACAATTTGAGAGTTACTCAAATTTAAATTCAAGCACCTGCAGACTTGGCTACGTCGTCCCAATTCTTCCAATTCTTAATTTCATGTATTATACCATTACATATGCTAACCTTTATTTATCATCGATTTTTCCACTCCATCCTCTCTTCTGCACTATTTTCTGACTATCACATATGATAATCTTACCCGAAATAGCATCTTTTAAGATGAAGGATCGTGTAGCTATTCTTCTTTCCGACCACATGATATCTTACCACTTCACATAAAATAGGAATTACTACGTTTAATCTTCTAATTGGTAAATAGTATAATGAACAGACATTTGTATTTTAATATAATAGATATTATGTATATTATGTATACAATAATTAAAACAAACTCTACAATAAAAATTTTTAAGTTATATGATTAAAAACTGTATATAAGATTGGGGGGCTAGCGCGAGGTTATGGTTGGAGCAAGGCTCTTCGCGCCACCTAACGCAATGGTAATATAATTAATTATCACTATTTATTAGCAAATAAAAATTGCCAAAAACACGTGATACGAAAAACCTTTTTAATAAAATTATAAAATAAAAAAAAATAAATAAAATTTATAACACGAACGAAATAAAACAGCACAATACACTAAACACTATTAACTACAGATTAAAACACAACAAATTTATCTCAAAATAAATAAATAAATAAATAAAATCTGATTCAATCGAATCTTCTCCACGTGCCGAAGGCACGAATCATATGCTAGTAGGTAATTATTTTTGAATCCAACTAAAATGTTTGTTACGCACTATATAAAATTCAAAAATAATTACAACGATGTTCGAAAGTTCGTATTTACTAATTTTGGAACTGCATTTCTATATTTAGCATCGTTCCTAATTAGTAGATCATTACTACATTATTATGATCAAATTATTACACATTTCCGGGTAACAATTACTACATTCCTGCATTATGGAACATTTCTTATAAATGTCGTAGTTCTTACCTCATTCTTGGTAATCAGGTAATTCTAAATGGGAACATATAAAAAGAATCGCTTTCTATATTGGAACACAAGTTTATTCCTTTTACACACAATATGTATAAACCGCTCTCCCAGTATTAATAAATACATTCGTTTATAAATCTCTGAACCCTTAATAGCTGTGGTCCAGTAGCTAAATTGGCGGGCGAAGTTCTTGAAGTCTCTCCTAAGGCCACAACAATGTACATAATTTTCTTTTACAGTAAATCACCACAACAATAGTCGGTAAGTTTTGTAACCAAATTCTTACATTAAATTGGATAGAAACAACTGTTAATCCAATATGGAATCTGAAAACATGAGTTGATTGGTCATATTTTTTTTAAATTATTTTTATTATACACAACAAGGATTCAAAAAATGGAGTTAGCAATCACAGTTTCTCCGTCACCCTATCGCCAATTACGGGAAATTAAAGTCTTTATCGAATAAAAATAATGAAAAAATTTGAACAATTCGATCTAAAAAAAATTTTTTTGTAAAAACCGAAAAAAAATAGGTCAGCAAGTAATGCAGAAATTTTTTTTAAAAAAACCGAAAAAATGGATCAGCAAATAATATAAAACAAAAAATCAGCTTTAAATCTCCAAACCCTTAATGGTTTTGGTCCAGTAGTTAAATTAGCAAGTAAATTTCTTGAAATCTCTCCCAAGGCCAAAAGGACGTACATAAATTTTTTAACAGTAAATTACCACAATACAACAATAGTCAGTAAGTTTATAGCTAAAGCCATACAAAGTCGATTTTTATTTTGCATTATATAAAGTCTAAAAACGTGGGTCGGTCAATTTTTTTTTTTGTTTTTTTTTTTTTTTACAAGTGCACAAACTCAAAATTCCCACGTTTGATTGCAGTACATAATTTAACCAGAAAATTAGAATAATTTCAATAAATTGACGAAATAATTACAAATTTCGAATATATGTTATAATAATTACCCGAGTGCAGATGAATACCAAATTAGATGATAGAGAAAGAAGATTGGAGTGATAGAATATATCGGTTAGAATGGTCATCATCATATTCAAAGCCATATTCTGATCATGGTTTTTTAGATATTGCAATCATGAAATGCTGTGAACGAAGTCACAGGTCCATTTGTCACGAGATCACAACCCACAACCTGTGACACCGATGAATGATTCGTGAGTATTGGGTATTGTGTAGTAAATACGAGTTAGTGTTGTTCGGTAATTATGATGTATTTATGAGGTAAATTTGAGAAATCGATTGAGTAATGTCAGACATTTTGTAATTATGATATATATGCTTAATGACGGGACTATGTGTTCATAGAAGTAGAGATGGGTTTCATGCGTGCACATGATTCCTCAATCATGCACATGAATGCGCATTAATGCGCCTGTTTCCGATCATGCGCATTTTATCCCATTAAAATTTTATATAGAAAAATTAAATATGAAATAAATGTAATTAACATTCTAATCTATCTATATTCTTCAATGCTGGGTTCGCTTTAACATTTTTGATTGGTTGTATCTGAAAAATGTGATTAATGTGGGAAAACTAACAGAAATATGCAAGATGATTATGACGATTATCATGGTCGAGTAATTATTGCAATATTCAAGTAATTATTATTTTTTAACGCCCTTATTAAGGCTCTTGAACAACACAAATTCGTGAAATGTAAATTTGCAAAATTTACTTTAGTTGTTTGATTACCTATTATTTACAAACTATTTGGGCTAAGAAAAGTTCACGAATTTGAAAAAGTTTTGTATAATGATCTCAAGTTCAAGAATAAGTGCAAATAAAAGAACAAGTGCAAGAATATGACAAATGCCCTGCGAATAGATAAAGTATAAGACTAATAAAAAAAATAGGGAGTATATTCACAAATATCAAAAAAAATTACATTCAACCAAATATTTAAGTAATTGATTTCTAGAATTTTTGGTTGGAATTTTTTGCCGCCCAGATTATCTAATAACCAACTAATTTTCTCAGCGATTCGTAGTTTTATGTTGATCTACCAATCAATAAAATAAAATCAAGAAGTAATCAGTGTGCTAAACTAACATAGCTAAATAATCAAGTTATTACTTTTACACCTTTTGATTAGTTATATAACCCGTGATCAAATGTTAAGCTAATATCGATGAGCAAGTTATAATCAAGAATATTATCACAATTCAAATTCATTAACAATTGATATGAGAAATATAATTGTAAAGAAATGTGTTATAGTTAGTACAAATTCTGTACTTGCAAAACAAGACATTGTACATCGTAATTGGGAATCAATTAAAAAAAAATTATCCCGCAGTCACAAATACCCTGTCTGCTCTACTACAGTAATTTCATATGTGAGTGTATAAATCACCATATACTGTAGTTAATATAATGGTATGTTCAGCAACAAAATTTCTTTGTGACGATCCAATGCAAACTAACTCAGCATATTTATGAATAGTATATTATGCGAATTTACAGATTTTAACTAAGGTTTTAAAGTTTTATACAAAGCTCCCGTGGCAGAGCCATGGGCCAGGTGCTAGAATATTCTCAAATTATATAAGTTAAGCAACGATAAAGCTTACAATTAGCTAATTTGTAAAAATTTATATATGTAGGCAAAATCTGATTAAGAATCAATATGTAGTATCTTTATTTAGATGTATTATCAATAATAAAGATAGAAATTGCAAAAAAA
>QKWP01001512.1:51742-111324 GCA_003550325.1 Gigaspora rosea
TATTCACAAATATCAAAAAAAATTACATTCAACCAAATATTTAAGTAATTGATTTCTAGAATTTTTGGTTGGAATTTTTTGCCGCCCAGATTATCTAATAACCAACTAATTTTCTCAGCGATTCGTAGTTTTATGTTGATCTACCAATCAATAAAATAAAATCAAGAAGTAATCAGTGTGCTAAACTAACATAGCTAAATAATCAAGTTATTACTTTTACACCTTTTGATTAGTTATATAACCCGTGATCAAATGTTAAGCTAATATCGATGAGCAAGTTATAATCAAGAATGTTATCACAATTCAAATTCATTAACAATTGATATGAGAAATATAATTGTAAAGAAATGTGTTATAGTTAGTACAAATTCTGTACTTGCAAAACACGACATTGTACATCGTAATTGGGAATCAATTAAAAAAAAATTATCCCGCAGTCACAAATGCCCTGTCTGCTCTACTACAGTAATTTCATATGTGAGTGTATAAATCACCATATACTGTAGTTAATATAATGGTATGTTCAGCAACAAAATTTCTTTGTGACGATCCAATGCAAACTAACTCAGCATATTTATGAATAGTATATTATGCGAATTTACAGATTTTAACTAAGGTTTTAAAGTTTTATACAAAGCTCCCGTGGCAGAGCCATGGGCCAGGTGCTAGAATATTCTCAAGTTATATAAGTTAAGCAACGATAAAGCTTACAATTAGCTAATTTGTAAAAATTTATATATGTAGGCAAAATCTGATTAAGAATCAATATGTAGTATCTTTATTTAGATGTATTATCAATAATAAAGATAGAAATTGCAAAAAAATTTTTCATCATGAGATATCATGCGCATTTTATTATAAAATGCGCATTTTTCCATCTTTACATAGGAGTTGCAATTTAAGGAGGGAAAATTGGAAGTTTGTTCTCCCTCTTTTGTCTTTGCTGCAAGCTTGACACAAGTCTAGCTTTGTTGTTAGTGCCCACCCACCCACCGCAGGGCAAAGAGCATTTATAGCTTTAAGGTATTAAAAGATTACAGATATGATCGATAGCCCGGGTGAACAACTCGGATATCATATTGTGAAGCTTCGATAGCCCGGATGAACAACCCGAATATCGAAATGTGGTACTTCGATAGCCCAGCTGTCCAGCTCAGATATCGAAGAAAGTGAGAGCCATTATAGTGATGCTAGAAACAGACTGAGGACCACATGAGCAACGAGGCGAGATCCCATATATGTTTACATAGTTATCATCATCATTACACCAGGTGATAGAGTGACAAAAAAACATTATAGTATACTAAAATTCTAACACTCCGATCACAATTTTAAATTGACGCAATAATTACAAAATTCGAGTATATGTTATAATAATTACCCGAATGCAGATGGACACCAAATTAGATACGGTAATAGAGAGAGGATTGGAGATAGAAGATATCGGTTGGCTATTTAATTTACCATGCGTGTGATATTTATGTACTGATGTAAATTAATATATTACTTTATAACAGATATTTCTATAATGCATGTATTAATGCACTATTTAAAAACGATAATCCATAATTTTAGAAATAAGAATGAAGTAATGATTCTGATTTAGAGTAGCTGATAACATAAGGTACTGTATACAGATACGAATATAATGAATGAGATAATAAAAGCGCAAACCTGATTTGAATTATTATAATTATAATTGTAATAATTATAATAATTATAATTATAACTATAAATTAGCTTTACCCAATATAATATTTGTCTGCGTCTTCATCATTAAACAAGTGGGCGAGTCACACAAATTTAAGTTCAAGCACCTGCAGACTTGACTACATCGTCCCCAATTCTTATACTTACTTGATACCTTCCAATTCTTAATTTGATGTATTATGCCATTACACATGCTAACCTTTATTTATCTTCGATCTTTCCACTCCATCCCATCTTCTGCACTATTTTCAGACTATCACATACGATGATCTTACCTGAAATGGTATTTTTTATTTTTAAGGCGAAGGATCGTGTAGCTATTCTACTTTCCGACCACATAATATCTTACCGCTTCACATGTAATAGAAATACTACGTTTAATCTTCTAATTGTTAAATAGCATAATGAACAGACATTTGTGTCTTAATATAATAGATTTTGTGTATACTATAATTGACAATAAGCTCTACAATAAAAATTTTTAACAGTTTTATGATTAAAAACTGTATAAGATTGGTGGCGCTTCGCGCCACCTATCGCACTAGTATAAAATATATGGGCTGCCATCAATAGAAATAAGGCAGATTGACATTTTAAAAAAAATTAATACCTTAACTTTCACAGCGCATATCTCTATGAATATTGAGGCCATCTTAATACTTTAATATTCAAAAGAAAGCCTATGATCTAAGCTTACTTTTGAATATTAAATCATCAAGATAGCCTCAAAATCCATAGAGATATGCGCTGTGAAAGTTAAGGTATTAATTTTTTTTTAAAATGTCAATCTGCCTTATTTCTATTGACGGCAGCCCATATATTCTGATATAATCAGCGGGCTTTTAATTTGATTGGATGATCGACCGAAATGTTACACAATATCTGCTACGTTGTATCTATTTTTTCTATCCGGATAGTATCCGGATACTATATAGATGGAACTTTTAATATAGAATTTGCGATTAAAAATGACATCTTATCCTATAAAAAAATTGTGTCATAATTTCGTTCAAATTTCGTCCAAATTTCGTCGACTGTTCTAAAAATTTTCTGTTTTTGTTCAAAAAAATGTTCTGACTGAAGTCATTTTCTAAACATACTGTATATTTGTACAATGCTTATATAATGTTGTCGATCTAAAAATTTCTTTCTTTACATCACGGTATAAAAATTATGCGTAACTTACTGGCATTCGGAAAATCAACTCTATTCCGAACACTTTCGGACAATACCTACAATAACTGAACAAACTTTTTTTATAGGGTTAACTACTAAAGATACATATAGTTATATATCTATTTAAAATTTTAGATTATTTAAGAAATATAAAACATATTTCATAATATTTTAATAAACAGATTTTGCAAATGTATATGTAAATTTTAATCTGAAAATTTAATAAATTATATTTTACCACATAATAAAATAAAATAATATATTTATGTTTACATTTGTTTTTCTTATATTTTTTATAATTTTGATCAAACATTAAAATAATTAAAATCGTAATTATGCTTATTAATTTAAAAAATCATTGTTTAGATTTCTTGCGACATAAATAATTTATGTAAATTCGGATATTTTTAATTTAATAAATATCTAGATATCCACCAAATCCTATCCGTCAACTAAAATTAAGATCCGGATTTCCGGATAGATACCTCCACGGATCCAAACACTACATAAGGATTCTTTTTTTTTTTTTTTTTAATTGCGTAAAGCATAATTTTCTATAATTTTACATAATTTCAAATATATAATTCTGATCAAAAAAATTGCATAAGTTTGCATAATTTACAGTATAATTTGCCAATCTTCGTATAATAACTTAGAATCTAATAAAGACAGAAACACAAAGTTAGTTCATCATGTTTTTATAAAAAAATGCTCAAACCGGAATTTTGGTACACTTTGCATAGAAATTGAGAGATTTTTGCTATGTTCTGAATATCACCTTATGATAGAGAATCATTGACAAAAGGTTTATTTAATATTTCAAGAACTTTTTTAATATCAGGACGTTCTTCTGGGCTGTCATCCCAACAAATTGTATAAAGTTCAACATATTGTTTCGGTGTGCCTTTCACAGGTATTCCTCTTTTGCCTTCAAATATAAGCATTTGAATATCACTTGCAGATCTAAATGATTGAAATGGCTTTCGACAACTTGAAATTTCCCAGAAAACTAATCCAAGACTAAATATATCAGATTTCTTATTCCGAACATATCCTACGTCCTTTAAACATTGAGGTTCTATATATGCTGGCATTCCAAAAATTGCAGAATTTGAATTTAAAGTTGTGTCATTGATCTGTTCTGATATACCGAAATCCGCAATCATCATTGTTCCTTTATGAACTAGGATATTTTTTGGATGCTAGAAAATGGATTGAAATTGATGGTTGATGAAATATCTAAAAAATACAATTAAACATTCAAGAAATGATAGTGCTTACGAGATCGAGATGCGCAATATTATTATCATGCAAAAATTCCAATCCCAGAGCTATTAATTCGATACTTATCGGTCCATTTCAAATTAGAAAATTGTTGTTTTAGGTAATCACGCAAATTTCATCTTCAGCAAATTGGAGTATTATTTTATAATACCTTTCTGAAGGATCTGTACAAATGACAATTGATATATTTTAAAAAATTGCAGTCTCATTCAAGGGTAGGGTGAACGAATAAATTGATCCCAAGTTTTGCTACAATATAAACTTCAAAATTGTGTAATGCCTCAATTGTAAACTGGCAAAATAGCACCATTAATAAATGTATAAAGTAGTGAATCGATAAAAAAAACTTAGCATTCCCACTCTTAATTACTAAAAAAATATATGTATTCTGCAAACGTAGTCTCTTTTCTTAGCGCAAATCATTAATTGATTCGATAAATGCAACATTATCCTTAAGTAAATCAGTCTAAATGCTTTACATTTAAAGAAACGATTGAATTTAAAAGTTTTTTTATATACCTTTGGTAACACCATAAAGCTTTACAATGTTTTGATGCTGACAAACTTTCGGCAAAATTCGAAGCTTCAAATATGATTTAAAATAAGAATTTAATGTAATTGATATTGTAAAAATAGTATGTGTCATTCTTGTTATATCGACTCCAAAAGATAAAGAATTGTCCGATATATACAGATATTGGTTTATCAATATGTCGATATAACCAGACTGAGGTGTAATTAATTCAATATATACCTCTCTGACAAATTGTTGAAACTCCTTTTCTTCTGGTTTTGAGTCAATTTTGATACATTTGAGAGCAACCATTAATTTGTTTTTCCACATTGATTTGTAAACGATTCCAACACTTCCTTCATCGATTATGTCAAAGGCGGCAAAATCAACATAATTATAAAGAATTAAATTTTGTTCATGAATAATATTTTCTAGTTCTTGAACCATACTGATAAAAATGATGAAAATTTTATTTTTTTTAACAATAGAAAAACAAGAGTGTTCAACATTTTCTTCATTTAGAAAGACTATTATTATTATTTTACCTTGACTTCTCTTCAGCATATGGTAATTTTTCTTCAACAAATATGCGGAGAAAATTTCGAAATGGGTTAGTTAATCCACTTCCGTTATAAGTCGAATTATAATGCATGTCCTCCAATTTTTGTTTCCATAATTCTTTGATTTCTTTAATTTCTTTAGCCGCGGGTCTTCTTTTAGTCGACAAAATTTGAAAATCAGTTTGAAATTGATTTTGGATAACCCCTTGGTCACCATTTGAGTCACCTTCAATGACCTGCATATCATTGGATCCTTCAACTATTTGCATAACATCCGACTCTTCAATAGTTTCCATGGGCAAAGGGAATGTTACTTCTATACCAAAAAGAATGGGTAAATAGTTTTCAAATAAAGGTTCAAGAATTTCATGACTTGCACTTCGTGAGATCGCCTCCAAATGTGAAGGTAAGAAAAAATTTTTGGTATTACAATAAATATTAAAAGTATCACTTATTGCTTTGAATGTGCATTGATTCATTCCTATTGGGACTTCAACATTTGATGCTTGACGTTGAATGTCGAGACTAATACGTGTTTCTAAAAGATCATTAAAACAGAACACAGTTATTTGAGCATCAGGGTCAAATTTTCTAAGCACCCAGATGTAAAATTTAGGCGAAGAGGCAAGTGGTTTAATATGGATATCCGAAAAAATTATAATTGACGCAACGTTACTCAGATAATTATTAAATGCTTTGTTGAATTCAGTTTCGGCATGATTCGGAATAAGTGAAAAAATAAAGTCCCAAACATCCATTTTATATGTACGCTCGGGCTTTAGCGTTTCAACTATACAGTGATATAGAAACGTATCTAGAGATTCTTGTTTGACATGTAAAAATGATTCAACTAATGTGTTACCTATATCATCTAATCTGTGCTCGAATAAATGAAAAACATCTGCGATAACATTGTAATTTAATTGAAAACCAAGATTAATTAATTCGATAAGACTCTTATTAATATCTTTCACATTTGGTTTTTTCCATTCAGTTGAAGGCGTTGGTAGAAAAAGAATTAAAAGTGCACCTTGTATTACCAGATCATTTGTATCTTCACAGATTCCATAGTAACCAATTATTTTCCATAAATGAACCAAATCTTCATATATTAATATTGCACATGCTATGACATTGAGCTGTCTATTGTTCTCATATCCATCCTTTGGCGGATAATCTTCCGAATTTATTTGCATGTGATAAGAGTTGAACTTTCTCTGCGGTCTCGGAGGAAATGGAATAAATTTCATATTCAAAATCAAATTTCTGATAGAATTCATATTTTTGCGTAAAATATCTTGCGCATGATTAATTACATGTGGACCTGCAGAAGGAAAGTGAAAAAGTTCCATGTCGTTTCTCTTTGCGCAAAGGTTGTCAGTTTCTAATTGTTGTTGTGCTTCAGTCATTAAATACGTAAAAACAGGGATCTGTAAATTGCTAGACAATGGAACTTTACTTTTTTGATTAATCTATTCATATCTATTTGCCCCACTATATTATGAGCAACTTTTAACTCGATTAATTGTTGGTCATATTTGCCGAAGTTAATCAGAAGTCGTTGAATGAAATATCGAGATAAAATAGCACGTTTAGCAATCATAGCTTTTGCAAGAGAAAGATTAATAAAAATTGGTCCTAATCTTATGGCATGAAATAGGGCATGAGCTCGCCCATATTGATAAATAATCCATTCCGCTCTAGCCTGGTCATCTCTTGTAATAGCAGAAAACCTCTTGCATGCTAAAGCGAAACTTTTGGGCCAAAATATAAATTTAAAAATATTTATCAATATTTTATCTGCTAAATTCAGAACGCCACTTTTAATGACGACACTAACAGTGTCATCTGCGCTACTATTTTCCACAAACTTTTCTTTAGAAATTGACATAGAAGAAGAGGATCCAAAACAGACTCTTTTTTTTTTTTTTTTGCAACAACAAAATATTATCATTTTTTTGTGTTACTTTTAGTAATAGGGTCTTTGCTTATAGTATAAAAATGGGGAGTATTACTATTGTACGTGTAACATTTTAATTTATTTTATTTTTAAATAGAATAAAATATATTTATATAATGGATTATGGCGGGCTTATCGTTAATGCAGCAGATCAATTCTGTGTTTTTATACTATATAAGAAGACATGAAAATAAACTTTTATTATATTTTTTAAGATATGTAAATATTTCATAAAGGCATTCATTTGGTAAAGTAATCTTTTTGTTTTTTAAGTCGGAGGTTTGTAAATTATTTTTGTCATATCGATATACAGATATTGCTTATTTATATACTTAATGTTACGCAAATTGTATTAAAATGTAGGGGTATGCTTAACGTTAATCAGTGCTGAAAATGCAGAATTCCCTTCGTCAAGAAAATGATCCACAACCGATGTAAAACAAAATTTTGATAATAATAAAACTTTCTTTGTTTATCTTAAAAAAAATATATTCTTATAGGTAAAATTTCATGATACGCATTTTTTACTTTTATCGTTACCGTTAGGGATTGGTTATGTCACACGAAGATCTGAAGATCCTGCAATTTTTATTGGTCCCGAGCTTAAATTTTGTAGATGACATAAGTGTACTCGGAAATGCAAATCGGCTTATCGTTATTCGTTAATCTGTTTTTATTATAAACTAGCAATGTACATGTGGCGGGCAACTTCGTCGCCCGCTTGCAATTTTTAAATGGCACTTGACTTAATATTTAATACATTTACAGAATTCTATTAGTACTATACTGTGATGATTTGTAGGCTAGCAAGAAGAAACTTATAAGAGTATAAATACTATTTAAAGGGAAATAATTTTATCCTTTGTAAATTTGTTTATATTAACTGTTCTTATTGCTCAAAATGAGAGTAAGGCTTTATTTTTTTTATATGCTAAAAAGAAATACAGAAATAATTGAATTATTGTTGCAGCTGATGCTGAAAACGGCTGATGCTGAAATTTTGACCTACTTTAATATGAAATTTTAAAATTTTTTTGTGGTGATTTTTTCGTTTTTGTCTTATAGGGTTAGGGTGAGGTTTGGGAGTAGATTTGATACTTAAAGAGTATTTGTGGATTTTAGCAGGGCTTATAGTTTCAAATCGAGATCCCAAATTTCAGCATCAGCTGCGACAATTATTTTTATGAATGATCAGTTGTAAATACGGTTGATGGGTACAGGTTTAATAAGATTGTGGTTTGTTTATTTTTAAAACGGATAATAATGATAGATTATAATGCTAATAATAAATTAATTGAAAAAAGGAATAAGATAAACAAAGAATAAATAAGGCGAAGAATACTGATATTAAATTTACTAATGCAGTATACACTAGTGGTCAATGTTGTGTTAGTATTGGAATTATCATAATTATCATAAGTTGCTGTAAAAAATTCTGTTGCACAACTTACTTACTATTCAGATGTGATTAAGGTTAAGTTAGTTGCATAAAATTATCATAATTTCTATTATAGTTTACTATAAAGAATTCAGTTACAGAATTTATTTGCTAATGCAGAAGTTAAAATTGAATTATTATTTGAATTTTCATGATTTCTATGTAAATATTGTTATCATTATTCCAATGGTCCAGTATTTGCTTAAGGTTGAGTTGGATGCATTAAAATTATAATGATTTACTATCTGCTATAAAGAATTTTGTTACAAAACTTATTCACTAATGAGGTACATAAGTAGTTGAGTTAATGTTAGGGTATAACTCTTCCGATCACCACAGTATAGTTAAATTGGTTATAGTTAAATCTTCATAGATTCTACCAATTTACAGTAAAGAAGCCAGTTACATATGTACTTGTTAATGCAATACATACAATTTGTTTAGGAGATATTATAATGATCTCTACATAAAAAATTTAGTTACAGAACTTACCATACTTGCTATTATAGTGATTAAAGTATGTGGCTAACTTGAGTTAGTTGCATTCGAATTAATGTAATTTCTGCTAAGAGTTACTGTAAAAAATTCACTTATCAATAATGGATACACATAGTTGAGTTAATATGTTTTAATTATGAGCTACTGTAAAAAAACTCTATTACAAAATTTACTTGTTGTTCCATTACTATTAAGATTGAGTTAGTTAGAATTTTTATAATTTTTACTATAAAATTCTGATATGAAACTTACCCACCAATACAGTCCAATAGTGGTTGAATTAATAATGGAATTATCATAATTTCTATTATAAGTTACAGCAAAGTTTAATCCAGAACTTACTAGCTATTATTACAGTATGTGGTTAATATTGAGTTAGCCTGCAATTTTTGGGTTGCATTAACAGGGTAAAACACTTTTAAAAGATTTTTAAGGGTGCATTTAAACTTTAGGAGTTCATAAAACCTAAAGCATCGACAACATAAAAAGCCTGTCAATGAAGTGACAGGGTGATTATTATTGCAAAATCAGATGTCTTAACAAGATCACATGTTCAATATGTTATTTTAATTGTATATTGTAGTTCTTGTATCATGCTTGATGCAGGTATTGTAAAATATATGAGTTACTATGATAGGCAAGGATGTTTCAAGGATATTTAAGAGCATTAGTTAGTAGAGAAGGTTATCTTTCTTTAGCTATCACTTGCCTTGTAGTGAAGGCTGACTCTATCATCCCACCCTACCCACTCTTTGCTTGATGGCTCATTCATGTTGGCAATTGGGCATCACAGCTATAATAGTAGTGCAAGACATATGTTTGATAATTAGGTGATAGCTTCATAGTGTCTGAACATCATGGCTATGACAGCAGCACAAGAACCTTATGTTAATAATAAGCTTCATAGTTGTGATAACAGTGCTGGACCTCACGTTGGTGCAGTTACAATAGTAGTGCAAGACGCATATGTGCAAGGATCCCATGCTAGAGATTAAACTCTGTAGTAGGGGTCTTAATGGGTCGGGTTGGGTCGGGTTTGGGCCTAACCCGGGTCAGACCCACTTGGGTCAAAACCCGACCCAGGTCTGACCTGCCTCATGTCAAACCCGACCTGGATCTGACCCGCCTCATGCCAAACCTGACCCGGGTCTGATCCACCTCAGTCAAACCCAACCTGGGTCTGACCCAACCCAACCCAACCCGGGTTGAACCCGGGTAATCACCCTCCCCCTTCCGCATCCACTTATTTGCGCGGGTAATACAAGCTTCTGGAGAGGAAATAGCCAATCGGAGAGTACAAATTTTGACTATTCTGGATCAGCCCAATGAAGAATTTGAACACGCGTAAAAGAAGTAAAAAGTAAAAATATGCAAAAACTAATGTTTAAATCGATCTTGGTGCACTAATTAAAAATAACGGGAATGAAATGTTACTTATATTAAACATCACTCTAACCTTATAGCCTCTAATCTTAAGACCCTAACTCTAAATTTTTACTAAATCAGATTTTCTTTTTTGGGTTGTGTTACCCGCGCAAATAAGTAAAATATCCCCATTCCCCTTTGGTGTCTCCGGTAAAAATTAAAAAAATAAAATATTGCATAATTATGAAATAACGCGATGGGGTGTGGTTTCGAATTTCGACCTAAATTAAGGCCGAAATTCTAAATAACTCTGTGTATTATTTCACGGTTAAAATAAAATAATTTAAAAATAAAAAAACAAATTAAAAAAAAATAAAAAAAAATAATTAACATTCTCAAATAAAATTAATTACGTACGTATTTAGTAAAATTTTTTTAATATTGCTATATATCGTATATAGTTTAGTTACTCATTTTACTAGCCTCAATGCACAGCCTTTATTATTTTTAGAATATTCTAATGATCTGTGTTTCCATATATTATTGAAATGAGAAAATCATTTTTTTTGTAACATGTTTCGTTATTAATTTAATTAAATTATTATTATAAATTAATTATTCTTTTATTTTATTTTAAGTAGTATAATCATTATATCCCATTTTTTCTATATTTAAAAATAATTAACTTATATATTTATTAAAGATGTAATTTTTTTAGGTGTTAAGCATATCCCCTAAATGATCATTTTCTATATACTGTATACTGTATAACTAAATATATAATTTTAAGTTAGTTCGTTTATTTCCTAGTTAATCATTTTCTATTAATAATATTACGACAGGGTGAAACCCGTGCAGCTAGCTAGTAAAATTCACTATGCAGATCACATGAGGGTGAAATCCGCGTTAACACTATGCTAACGCAGATTTCGCCCAAATCCTATGATCAAAGTGGGTTTTACTAGCTAGCTGCACGGGTTTCACCCTAACATATAATATTTATATCTATCTACTGTATCCTAATATTATAAAATAATGACCGTATGCAAATGTCCTCTTTATGCGACACGATTGGACAATCTTGCATATATGTGCATAACCTCTTGAAATTTAACTTTATAAGGATTATGATCATCGTTACTGTAATTATGTCGAAATAGGATCATCATAATTACGTAATTCGTACAGAATTTGATCATTTGCATAATGTCGCAATATATTCGTAATTTGTCTATTTTTTTAAAAAATTTAGAAGCATAATAGTTCGAGACAAGCAAAATAGTTAGTATTTTTTTTTTCTTTACTTTTTTTTTAATACTAATTTTTCATGCGATAACGAATGTAGTATGATAGATTGGACGTAGCAAAATAGTTAGGTAGGACGGTAGTATTTTTTTTTTATTTACAATACTAACGTTTCTTTTTCTTTAGCGAGATAACAAACGTAGTATGATAGAAGTAAGATATGTCAGGGCATTAGTGATACGGTAATATTTTTAATTTTAATTTTTTTTTTAATATATATAGAGTACTAACTTTCTTTTTTTTCTTTAGAACAGAACATAGCACGTTAACGAACATACGATAATAAAAGCATGATAGTTCAGGACGTAGCAAGATAGTTAGTAGTACAGTAGTATTTTTTTTTTTTAACGGTATAACGTTTCTTTTTTTTAAAAAAAATGGAACTTAGTGCGTTGATGAACGTAACATGATAAAAAAAAATACAATAGTTCAAGATATAGCAAGATAGTTAGTAGCACACATTATTTTTTTTATATGTATATGCAGTACTAACGTTTCTTTTTTTCTTTAGAACAAACGTAGTGCAATAACAAACATAGCATGATAATAGAAGCATAATACTGTAATTCGGGACATTAGTAGCGCGATAATAATAATATATATATATATTTTTTTTTATACAGTACTAACATTTCGCACGATAACGAATGTAGCATAATAGTAAAAGCATGATAGTTTGGGACGTGGCAAGATAGTTAGTAACACAGTAGTTAATATGGGCATGCATAATAGCATGGAGTGTAGTATAATAGTATGAGATTTTAGCATAATAGTTGGGACATAGTGAAATTTTAAAACATCGAGTTTCGTTCATTATAGGCCCTTTGTATCCTTGAAAAGGGCGCCAGCGGCGCTCTATTTATTCCTTGTATTGTATTAAAATTATATAACTATAAATTTTTTTTAGGTTATTTAATAAAACTAATTAATTTCCCATTTGACTAATGTATATAAATTACGTGCAAGGTCTTTACTTTTATTTTGGGAACAAACTTAATTATTAAAAATTTATATACACTAAATTATCGAATAATAAAGTGTATATACTTTATATACGTATATACAGTATGAACAATAATAAAACTTTACGCTTATATGTTTTTAATTTAAATAGTAATTTTTTTTTATTTTTTACTTAAAAAAGCTAATTAATACACTTATTAGAATTTTATATGATCATACTTATTTTATAATGGCCTCAAGTCAGCACCAACTGCAATAATTAAAAAAATATATTAATTTTCAAAAATGATCAGTAGTATTATACTTAGTACGTTCCTGGTTTTAGTGTGACTGCTACTATAATGGGAAACCCAAAATTCCGATCTGTGATCGCTACAAAATGATGCAGATCTGATCACTAGATCACGAGAATTTTGTCTGTAAAAATTGTACGTACGTACGAAATTTTTTTATCAGATGAATACTTTTTTATAATAAATTAATTAGTTATTTATTTATTTTTGCAATGAAAATGGCTTCGTCATGCGTCATCTATCATTAACCTGGGTCTGACCCGGGTTTGACCCAACCCGGGTTTTTCTGACCCAGGTCAGACCCGACCCAGATTTGATCTGACCCAACACAACCCGAGTTGGGTCTGACCCGGGTCGGGATGGGTTAGACCTGACCCAGCTAAGACCCCTAGTGTCTGATGACTGACTACCTGCTAATTATTTGAGTGAATGGTAGCTGCATGTTCTGCAGCCATAATTTGTTGTGTGACTTGCTTGGAAGCTGCGCTGCAACATTCGTCCAGATAGCAAGCACTTTAAGTCTTGATGCACCAATGCTTTGTGGCCATATTACTATTGGGCTTAATAGTAGTATATCATGTTTTGGAGTGTCCAAAGATTGAAATAAGGGTCCTTTTTGCTCCATTCATAAAATTTATCTTTATTTTCTTATGGTAGCAAATGTTAGTTTTTTTAATTCCCATGGAATTATCTGCCTCAGCAGGCTTCAGATAATATACTAGAAAAACATAAAAGGTTAAAGTCCAGAGCATAATAAATAGTCATACCAGGAACAGAGTGATATGTAATATTACGAAGTATATGAGGAATGGAGTGATATTAAAAATTTCATGAAGTGTATACCAGGAACGAAGTGATGCATATCACATAGTGATACCAGGAACAGAGTGATATTAAAAATTCACGAAGTGTATAGTTATATGGCAAAATAAGGGGCGTACGTTTGCAAAATCTTGTATATTATTGGATTATGCATGAGGCAAAGCAAAAGTGTGAATGCATATTGAGAGGATCGCATGTTGCACCTTCACATTCATTGTAACACTTGTTCGTATTTGTGTATTGCATCAAATTCTTATCCTAACTGTAAATGTATGAATACTTGATTTCTTGCTTTGATTTTCTCACATAGACCTCTCTTGATGGGTAGTGATTATACTATAACGGTAAAGCATTCTTTGTTTGAAACCAGAAATTTTGCAGATACGTATCTGTAATTATCTTAAAGATTATCTTTAATTATTGATTCTGGCTTTTTAATATATTTGAATTTATTCTGATTAAAAAATATATATTGCCAATCTTAATGCATTCTATTTATAGAATAAGATTCTAAGAGCTAATTTCTATTTCTGTATTAATTAATTTTTGAAATACCTGTCGTTGTCTATTAATAATTTAGGCCATGAATTATTTGAATATAGCATTTGTTTGATTTAAGATTTCTGAGTCGTATATTGTATGCCATAGTCTAGAGTAGGGGTCTTAATAGGTCGGGTTGGGTCAGGTTTGGGCCTGACCCGGGTCAGACCCACTTGGGTCAAAACCCGACCTGGGTCTGACCCGCCTCATTTCAAACCCGACCTGGGTCTGACCCGCCTCATGCCCAAAGACCGTAAAAATTTTTTATGTTATAAAAAATCTTTATTTGCATTATTGCAAAAATATGTATTAATTTGTAATAAGATATTAACTTTATATTAATTTGCAATTTTTTTCAGAAAACATCAGAAATTTACTTAAAATTTTGTTCTAACTTTGCTCGTCTTTTATGTTCATTTATTTTCTCTTTCAAAAACTTAATTCAGCACGCTATCTGACATTATTAGCCAATCATATTTATAGAATACTCGTGAATTTTACCCTTAGAAATTTGGTTTAATTTGCATTATCAATCTAAATTTGCATTAGTTTGTATTAATTTATATACAGATTTTTACAGGACTCTGCTCATGCCAAACCTGACCTGGGTCTGACCTGTCTCATGTCAAACCTGACCCGGGTCTGACCCAACCCAACCCAACTCGGTTTAAACCTGGGTCAACAGGTCATATAAAGACTTACAAATATTATCGAGGTTATGCATTTAAATAAGTATGAAGTACGAAGTATATGGTTTACAGGCAACTATTTGTGTACAAAAACTTATATTATTGGATAGTTTATCAAATTAATGCAGTAACATGACGTATATAATCACGTATACTGGGTATAGTAAATTTTGAGTTTGTTTAATGCTATATAAAAGCGTTTTCTGTGTGATTAGTTTTGATAAACTTGTGGCTGTGGCATCTTCTAAATTTCTATACCTGTTATGCCTTGCTACTTTTGGTAATCAATTTGAGGATAAAAAATATCTATATAATTAAAACACAAGCGTTTGCAACAATGTGGCTATGCCAAATCATTGTACAACCCGATTGAACTCAAATTTTTTTGTGATATTACAAAATTAATGCTACTATGATCGAGCTGTGAGAAATTCGATTACACCTTGTGAGGCTTGTCACCCGTATTATAAATTTGATACTGCTACTAAATAATCATGTCATGCTTCCGTGAATTGTTATCATAACAGCATAATATACTGTTGCTTTGTGAAACTATTTTTAGCAAACGGCGAAAGACGAAACTAAACCCGGTGAAAGACGAAACTAGTGAAACTCTAGCAAAATAGCGAAGCTTTGATAAAATGGCAAAACTCTGGCGAAACCCCTGGAGAAGTCAAAGATCAAATCCTCTAAAACTTTGAAAAGAATAAGCCATGTTAATGAATCAAAATATTTTGCATGTGGCATGTGGCTTATATAAAAAAATGTACAAAAACAATAAGCAAAGTTATAGCTTTTTGTTTGTATTCGAATGATATTAAAAGAAAATTAGATTTCAAGCTTTTGAACTTATAATTAAATAAAATCAGCCGTGTAAAATAAACTTATCTAAATATTTAAACAAATTTTATTGTTATATTGCTAAGATTTTTTTCTCTTTAACACTTTGTTGTTAAAACTTCAAGTATCATATATGTGTAAATAGTTCATTAAAATTATTACTGACAATTATTTCCCGATTCTTTATTTTATCTAGCCCTAAATCTCAAGGCTAACTTTAAGAAAATAATTGTTATTTCATTGACATATATGTAATATATCAAATGTAAAATTTTGATCGTTGATTAAAAAGCATTGTGCATAATCATGCATGTTATGTGTCAAATTAAATTTGTGTTAGACAAAATTAAATACTAGGGTTGGTAAGCACCTATGTTAGAAGTAGTGATTGTATCATTCCAAAATCCTACCATGGTCATTAGCGGGTAGGTTAATATTCGTGAATACAGTTTTTACTATTGTTGCTTACTTTTTGGTAGTTTAGCTTCCTTAAATGCAATTTCTCAGATTTTATAATTCTGATATTTCTTTTTTCAATAAAATGCATTTTGGGTTCTGTTTACTTTACCAATAATCACTTTACTTATAGTTGGATTCATCAATAGTTTAATTTACCAATAGTTTATTTTATTAATAGTTATTTCACCAACAAAGTAATTCCAATTATTGCCATTAGGTCAGGAATATAATTTTTAAAAAAACCTATTAATAAAATAAGTTATTAGTAAAATAATTGTTAGTAAAATAAACTGGTTGATAAATCGACTGTGAGGTTGGTAAATTGATAATATATATAATACAAAAAGATTGATAATTATTATTGTTCAATCAGATGACTTTATTTGGACGAAGGAAAACATATGGGGATTCTGTTCGCTATCAATTACAAGCATTATATCAGACATATTGAAATATCTAGACTCTAAGAAAGTACTCTCATTCGAAGCTGACTATCTGCCTTATAAGGCCACGCAAAGTTGATTTTTCATTTTGCATTACATGGATTTCAAACTTCGGGACGGATGGGAAATTTTTTTTTTAGTTTTAATTTAAATAATGTTCACATTTAAGGCTATACAAGGCTAATTCTTCATTTTGCACAACAAGGAATCAAAAATTCGGCTGGCAGTCATATTTTTCCTGTCAGTCTATCAGACGATTACGGGAAATTAAGGTCTCCATCGGGTGATACCAGATGAAAATAATTATTAGAATAAATTTTTTCCACATTAGAATTCATTCAATTATTAACGTTGTGAGAAAAAATAGATGTCAAAAATCGAACAATTGGCACAATTGGGATCTAAAAAAAAAAATTTGAAAAAAATGAAAAAATGGGACGGCAGGTAATGCAAAATGAAAAATCAACTTTGAGTAGCCTAATCTATTCACATAGCTGTAAAGAGAATCATTATTAATTTTACTAGCGTCATGGGCGTTGTTGCTTAGTGATAAATCTTTGTACTGCTTTTGCAGCCGTGGAGCCTAATCATAATATAAGGTCTTGAACTGCTAATGCCGCTGTGGAGCCTGATCATCAAAATGAGGTCCTTGCACTACTACTGTAGTCACAGAGCCTACTTACACGAGGTCCTTGCGCTGCTATTGCAGCTGCGAAGTCTAATCACAACATAAGGTCCTTGTGCTGCTGCTGTCACAGTCGCAAAGCCTGGTCATCAACATGAGGTCCTTGCACTACTACTGTAGCTGTAGAATCTAATCATCAAACATGAGTTCTTGCACTACTACTGTAGTCGCGGAGCCTAATTACAACATGAGTTTCTTGCACTGTTACTTGCATTCACAAAGCTGATCCTCAAAATAAGGTCCTTGCACTGCTATTGCAGCTGCGGAGCCTAAGCACAAAATGAGATCCTTGCACTCCTATTTCAGCAGTTGAGTCTAATCATCATCTTGAGGCCCTTGCCTAATCATTAGCATGAAGTCCTTGCACCACTATTGCAACACAAATATTGTGATGTTGCAGCTGTAGCGCCTAAATACAATATGAGGTCCTTGCACTATTATCGCAGCTACTGAGTCTAATTATTAAATATAAGATCTTCACTACTATTAGCTGTGGTGTCCAATCACGGTATGAAGTCTCATTACTAATCATTGAGTTCGCCAGGGCAACCACCAAAAGTATGGTCACGTTATCTGAATTATCGCCACAGCTATATCTTAATAACCAGTATATTGCTTTTTACATATTTTAAGAAAATTTCACAGCATTAATGCTGCATGCAGGAGCTATACTATTCAACAATTTTCTAAGAAATTATGCAGTGGCTGTGGCGTTTTATCATATGCACGTACATTTGGTGGTCACCCTGGCGAACTTCTAATCATCAAATACAAGGCTTTTGCAACCACAGCCTAATCAACATATGATGTCTTGCCTAACAATCAAATGAAAGGCCTCTGTACTGCTTTCGTAGCTACAGAGTCTAATCATCAAATATTAGTTCCTTGCACTACTATTGTAGCACAAAGCCTAATCACAACATGATGTTCTTGCTAATCTCCAAACACAAGGCCCTTGCACTGCTACCATTGCAGTGATGCCTAATCAACATTACGAAGTTTCTGCCTATAACCAAGTATGAGGTCCTTCCACTGCCATTACAGTCACAAAACCTAATTGTTAAATATAAGTCTTGCGCTAGTATTGTAAACACAGAGTTTAATATCCAACATGGGATCCACACGGTAGCACAGAAACTCATCACCTAACCTGAAGTCACTATGCTGTTATCAAAGCCACAGAATCTAATTATCAAACATGAGTCTTGCACTAATATAGTAACTGTAGAGCCTAATCACCAATATGAGATCCTGCGGCTGCGGAGCTTAATCATTAACATGAGGTTCTTGTGCCGCTATCGCATGCACGACACTCAACACCAACATGGTGTTCTTGCACTGATATCGTAGCCACAATGCCTAATATCAAACACGAAACTTGCACTACTATTGTGGCTGCGATACCCAATCGCCAACATGAAGCCATAGAGTCTTATTGTCAAATATTAGGCCTTTACTTCTCAAGCCATGGAACCTAATTATTAACATAAAGACCTTGCACTCTATTATAGTTGTGGCGCCTAATCATCAAACATATAATTTCTGCACCCTTAATTTATGAGCCATCGAGCAAAGGGTGGGTGGAGTGGGACGATAGAGACAACCTTCACTACAAGGCGAGCGATAGAACCCTTAAATATCCTTGGCTCTATGACAGGTTATGTTGATCATTATTGGTTGTATCCAATAAAATCACAAGACCATGTATAATATAAAAAATTCGAGAAAACAAAAAAATCATAAATAACTCAAGATTTTACTATGATAACCACAGTTTGACTTCTAAATAAAAATTAAATATCAAATATTAAAGCCTGCACTTAATTCTAATCTTTATGTTCTTTCGATTTGGTGATCAACATAACTTGTCACAGATTTCAGACATGCTTTACAATAATGATCGCTCTGTCACTTCGTTGACAGGCTTTTCATTATAAACCTTATGAATTTTTCTACATATATCCATCAATTTTAACCTACATATGCAATAAAAAAAAATAATTCATACTTCCTCATAAATGTGTACTATACAACGTTATACTTAGGAAATCTGAAATTAAAAAGCTTTTTTCTCTTATATTATTAAGAACAATAATGTTAACAATAATTATTTATATTACTTTATTTTACAGAATAAAGTGCCTACAGATACAATTTTCTTTACATATAAAAAATTAAATCCAAACACATTGCTATAAAACAACCAGTCAAAAAAGAGATCTACAATATTTGGCACGAAACGCACTTTATTTTGCATAATACACTAAATCTGCATTTTTTATTTACTTTTATTTTATATCCACTGATCTGACCCAATAATTGTACTATTAGTAATTACTTCTTTTTTTATTGATCTTCAAATTTAATATAATTTTGCAAACCGCAATAAATTTAACAACCTTTTCCCTCTTAACTATCTATTACACTCTATCCATTATGCATAACATTAAACCCAATATCCGTAAATTAGTTTAGATTCACAATTATTATAATCTCATCTATTTTATTTACTTATATTTAGTCACTAAATGCAATAAAATTAAACACTAAGCGCGTTGCGTAAGCAATGCGAGGCATGCTAATATAGTATGATTTCTGAATTTGTTTACTCATAGATTTTTATGTCTTCTTTAAATAGATTTAGATTATTTATGCATGATCTCCACTATTGAGCAGGTTTGTTTACTTGCTTTTTTTTTCTGCTTGTGATTTTTGATATTTTTATTTTTTTTCATTGGCACTATAATTAATCTATATATGTCAAATCATTTTACCATTGAGTTTATGAAAAAAATGAAGAACAAACGAACGCAATTAAGTAATTAACTAGCTAATCACAATCCAAAAAACGATTTGGTTAGTGATGTGCCGCATATAGTAAAGTACGCAAAAAAATTTTTAGAACATTCTAGAACAAATCATAAAACTATTCATATCTCAAATTTCCCCTATGAAAAATTATTCCTTGCAAAATTTTGTATAATTTATATATCATACCGTGCTATACATATTTCATATACTATACGCACTATATAACTATACATACTATACATACTGTACATACTGTACGTACTGTACGCTAAAAAAATTCAGACATCATATAAATGGCACATCACTAGATTTAGCTGATCAGCCTGATTAATTAAACTCAAGAACTTCTTTTGTTAATTTGATCTGGTAATATTCCCGTTGATAAAGAATGCATTATACTGTTGTTATTATTGATCGAATTTCTCATCACGACCTTGATAAGGAAAACTTTAATTTCCTTTAATCAGATCGAATATTTAATTAATAACGTATATGAAGAGTTGATTAGCTATGATTATTAAAATTCTTATTATTAATATATACGGTAATAGAAGATCTCGAATCTCTGTTACAAAATTCGTAATCAAATAAACCTCTATGCTATACTTATCTTAATCTTAGGATTATATAATTTAAATTTCAATTACTTAATCTCTATTAATTTATTACATTATTACTTCATCATCTTTCCATTTCACGATGACCCGATTGCTTAATCAACAATCACCTGCTTCGCCACTATCACAAATCCAAACCCGTAATTAAGATTTTTGCCTATTTTTGATTTTCTTATAAAAAGCTAATAAAAATTTGGTTCAACACAAGAAAAATAAAATTCTTCAAACTATATATAATCTTAAAATTCTTGAATCATTTAATCGAGTTATGGTAATTTATAAATTTATATTCCTGGTTTCACATGACAGTGTCGTGCAGCTACCTTATACTATTTAATCACGTTAATATTGTAAATATAAAGAATTTTTATAAATTTAAGTTAATTCATGACTATTTAAATATTTATTTATTTGCATCCAGTTAGTTGGGAGCATAAAAATTAATTGCATTAATACGACTAAATACCCTGGTTAATTATATACAACACATATGTTTAATTCGAATAACCGATTAAGAAGTTGTGACCAACTAAATTACTATATCTCTAGTTTTAATATAACATTTTAAATGACCAAATAGGTCATTTCACCTTTTGAAATGACATTCATTTGAGTCAGGTTATTTACCATCCCTGCTATCATGCGTCACCCATCATTAACCGGTGTAACATCAGATTTTATGCTGCAGCATAATCACATGATCCACGTGACCAAAAGTATGTAATTCCAAAGATCTATGCATTAATATATAGAAAGATCTAGAAAAATCGTATGATCTATGGACTCACAGGTCCGCCAATTTATTGATCTGCATGTTCCTGATTAATTAGATTAGATAATCTACGTAATATATCGTTAAATGCAATATCATATATCGGCATGCCGATATGCCTAGCGAATGGTTTATTCAATGTATTTAATTTAGCGATTAATTAATTGATAGCATTAAAATCACAAATGTTAATAAAGTATCAGAAGAATACTTTTCCCGAATTATGTATATAAGGCCTTCATTTTCGCTTTCATCTTAACTCAGACTTCGATAGTTTCCCTTGGAATATATAGATAGATTCGAACTCTCAATCCTTAGATAGAAGATTGTATTAAATTAGTTATATTATCTTAATAAAATATAACCATGTCTTCATACATGTTAAACTAAACACTTATCTTGCAATTAATCATATCTTCATATACATTTAGTTGTGCCTCTTTCAAATAAAGCCTTATAAATTCTCTTGTTAAATTGTATAAATTACACATACTAACCAAGCTAAATCACATAGATATAGTTTATTGAATATAAACGATTAATCCCCTGAATTATTTAAAGAGGTTAATTTCAGGTGTAACATTTTGGTGGTGACTATGAGATACAGCTCAACCTAGATTATTAGTTGTTGTATGAGTTACAACTTACAAAGACAAACAGATCAAATCAACCATCACTTATTACACCAGAACACGAAGAAAGATTTTTGTAATTTTTGTTATCCCTTACCTACAAAGACATCTCCTGCGTTTAGATAGTTTTCATCTTGGTTCTCCACTATTTGCTCAGTTTATTCGTATACAGAAAGGACATATCAGCATTTTGAGGAGCTTGAAAATGAATATCAACGAGTCCAATCGATACAGTATAGTAATATAGTAGTTAAATTAGTATTTTGTATTAAATTTCAATACTCTCCAGGAAATCTTTTCGATTTAGTAAAGTTTATTACTCTCATCGCAGCACAAACCCAGTGTTTCAGGATAGACCCAGCCGTTTACATTTCCAGTCTTCAATTATCAACTCCTACAATGGTTACCTCAAATAATGATATTTTAAATTACCTTAAGGACCATACTAAAGATTCCATGATCCTAAGAGTAGACCCGTTCTATGGTGACAGATTCCAAGATCCCCTTGCATGGTTAGAAAAATTTGAGAAAGCCGCTGCTGCTAATAATTGGAATTACAAAAAAGAATAAACGTCATCCCCACTTTTCTACAAGACAACATGGATGAATGGCAAGAAGCATTTTTCAAGAAAATCACCATCACCAACTATGATCAAGCTGATTGGGATAACATAGTCAAAGACTTTAAGAAACGTTTCTGTACAATTCGTTGGCAGAATCAATGGCTAAGAGAGCTGGATAATTTAAAACAACAGATCAGTGAGCCCGTTGATACCTATTACAGCAAATTCAATAGGTTGATTAAACGATTGCAACCAGAAATAAAGTTAGTGGATGAACAAATCTTATATATTTTAAGAAAGGGCTATGCCCAGAGGTTTTACTTGTTCTCCTCTTACATAATCTAGCTGACTTAGGAAGCATGCTCAAATTTGCCCAGATCCATGAACAAGGGATAGATTTTGCCAATGATACAGTGCCCAATTGGCCTACTAATAATAGAAATTACGAGAAAGAGATAGAACAACTTACGAAACAAATGCAGCAAATGAGCATAAATTATGCTACAATCGCATCTGCATTAGTAGCACAGACAGAAAATAATCTGCCTCAAGCATCAACGTCGAAACCTAGTAGTAAAAACAAAGATATTAGTTGTTACAAGTGAGGAGAACTGGGACATATTGCAAAAAATTGCATGTCAGAAAAATCAGATATAGTAGAAAAGACTCATAAAATATTTAAAGATTAAAAAATAAAGGTAAAGAGCAAAGTAAAAATATTAATTTAGTCATGGTAGAAAGCAGTGAAGAGGACAAAGTATATGCTATCCGACTACAACCATATACCACTGACCGAAGGGGAGCAAGAGGAAGACAAAAGCAAAGCAAGTCACTTTACTGAAACTTAAAAAAAAGTATATATGTTTTTATAATAAAATAATAATATTTTGAAAATATAATAAATATGCTTTTATATAAAAAAATATTTTAATAATGTTTTTATAATATATTAATAATATAATAAAAATTTTAAAAATAAAATAAAAATTTAAATCTGGTTCAAAAATATTATAAAATTATTATAAAAACACTATTATTATATTTTAAAAATAGTTTAAAATAAATTGTTTAAAAATATTTTAAAATATTATTTTAATATTATTAAAAATATTATAAAAACATTATTGCTATATTTTAAAAATACTTTAAAATAAATTTTTAAAAATGTTTTTAAAGCATTATTTTAATATTATCAAAATTATTATAAATACATTCTTATTATATTTAAAAATAACTTTAAATAAAGTTTTAAAATGGTTTTAAAACATTATTTTAATATATTAAAAATATCATAAAAATAGTTTAAAATAAGCTTTTTAAAAATGTTTTTAAAATATTATTTTAATATTATCAAAATTATTATAAAAACATTATTATTATTATTTAAAAATAACTTAAAATAAACTTTTAAAAATGTTTTTAATACATTATTAAAAATATTGTAAAAATATTATTATTATATTTTAAAAAAAAATTTAAATAATTTTTTTAAAATATTTTTAAAACATTATTTTAATATTATTAAAAATATTATAAAAACATTATTATTATATTTTAAAAATATATTAAAATAAGTTTTTTAAAAATATTTTTTAAACCAAAATTATTTTTAAAAAATGCTTATATCTCGTAATTTTGCTTATGAAACCATCCTTCGTATTTTAACAAAAAATCTTTTTTGCAAGATTTTGGGGTAAACACATTTGTCTAAATCATTATATTATTGATTTGTTTTATTTATATTATATTTAATATTATAAAATATATTATAATATAATATATTTATATAATATAAATATTTATATTATACTATAAATATGAAATTTATTTAGTTTAATAATGTTTTAAAAATGTTTTTATTAATATTACTAAAACAGTTTTAATATACATTATTTATATTATTATTATTAACTTATAACTAGTAATTATTATGTTTTTTAAAATATAATAAAAACATAATAGATATATAATCATAATATTTTTAATTTTTTTATAGTTTCAGTAAAGCATGTAAGGAAGATGCCTTGCGAAGAAAGGCAAAAGTACAGGAACCAGAAGAGAAGTGCCTATGGATGCTGAAGAAATTGTCAATCCCAAACTGAAAAGAATTTTAAAAAGATGTCTTCCATCAGTGATCGATCAACTGCCACCGTATGACATACGGAAGATCTGTTGAATATGAGGGTGCAAGCTACATATGGTCAATTGTTGCAATATCCTAACCAAAAACGTAACTTAGCTAAAGCATTGAGAAGAAAAAAGGCTCCTAATACAGAAGTCAACCATGTGAAAGCCGATAGTCCACGGAAAACATATGCCATGCATTGTCATGTGCGCATCCGAGATTCGCCGGTAGTAGCTGTTTTGGATTCGAGCGCTGCAGTAAGTCTTGTAACTAGAAAATTGATGGAAAAGTTAGGACTAAAGGTCGATAGGCCTTCCAGAACTACAGTAATTACAGCAAATGGAAATAGAGTAAAGGCTTTTGGAATTGTTAGTGGTGTAAAAATTACCCTACAGGACCTCATTATACCGATTGACCTTCAAGTTATTGAGTCACAGGAAGAAACTCTGTTGCTAGGTACCGATTGGTTCGATAAGTCACGTGCAAGGTTGGATTTTGATAAAAATACCTGAATGTTAAGTATTTAGGTAAGCAAGTAACAGTTAATGCTACCCATATTAGCAAGAGAGATTTACCACAAAACTGGAAGAATTTACTGACGAAGAGGAATGGATCGATGAACTAGAAAATGATAAAGAAATCCAAGAAGTCTTCTTATCAGATACCCTATCTTCTGAGGATAAAGATTTGTTCTACAACCTATGGTCGAAAGAGAATCTTGCGGCATATTTAGTTGAATCCTGTAAAGAAAATGAAATTTTGTTTAATACAAATAAAGAACTAAAACAGGAACAATTAGAACAGGCTAAAAATCTGTTAGATGAAAATGTCCACATTTTTGCACAAAAAATTAGCAAAGATGGACAAACTGTTGGCCTAGAACAGACCAATTTAGTATGTCATGAAATTGATATAGGTAATGCAAAACCCATTAGTCAGCGTCCATACACATTGGCTCGTGATGAACAAGAATTTTTGCAAAAAGAAATCCTTGCTATGAAAGAACAAGGAATTATCTTCGAACTAAAAAGCCCATTGACTTCGCCGGTAGTCCTTGTACCAAAGAAAAATGGAAAGAAACGAATATGTATAGATTACCGTAAATTAAATACGATCACAGAAAAAGATGTGTACCACTTACCTAATATTAACGAAATTCTATCTGAATTTGAGGGTGCGCAGTAGTTTTCCAGTCTTGATCTCACAAGCGGATATTAGCAAGTTGCAGTTAGAGAAGAGGACAAAAAGAAAACTGTATTTATAACAAAGTTTGGCACATACGCATTTAATATTATGCCATTCGGTTTGTGTAATGCCTCATCGACCTTTCAGCAGTTGATGAATCACGTGTTAGAACCGTATATTGGCAAATTTCTGGTCGTATATCTAGATGATGTCACCATTTACTCTAGAACGTTCGATGATCATCTGCTACACCTTCGACAAGTTTTTAACAAAATCGAAGAAGTAAACCTAAAACTAAATTCGGAAAAATATTCTTTCTTTTGTAAAAAAATTAAGTTTTTAGATCATGTAATAAGCAAGAATGGGATTTCAGCAGATGAGGAAAAAATATAAAAAATAAAGAACTTCCCTGTACCAACTATGGTCAAACAAGGCTGAGCATTTCTAGGTCTCATCTCCTATTACCGGAAATTCATTAAAGGATTTTTGAAGGTCGCTAAGCCATTAAACCAATTATTACAAAAAGATGAACCATACAGATGGAATAAAGAACAGAAACAAGCATTTGAAAATTTAAAGAATTACCTTATTACCGCTCCGATTCTTCAATACCCAGATTTCGAGAAGCCATTCTATGTCCACACAAATGCTTCAACATCTAGTTTAGGTGCCGTCCTTGCGCAGTTAGATGAAAATAAAAAGGAGTTTGTGATTGCCTACGCTAGTAGAAGTTTAAATAAAAATGAAAAAATTATTCCATACCTGAATTAGAGTGTCTAGCGGTCATATAGGCCGTGGAGCACTTTCACCAATATTTAGGCTCTAAGCCGTTTTTCTTAATTACTGATTATTTAGCTCTTCAGTGGCTCAGGACCTCTGAATTAAAAGGAAAACGAGCTAGATGGATTCTACGGCTCGAACCATATAATTTTACCATCATTCACCAGCCAGGTCGTAAACATAATAATGCTAATGCATTATCCCAGTTAATTGAAGAAGAAGAAAGTCCTATATACATGGCAGATATGTACAAACAAGTATTAGCAGATAGATGGAAGCAAAAAGAAACACCCTACCAAATAATAAAAGAAACTTTACAGTATAACTTACCGAAATCAATAACCCACGGTATACGACCATATAGCCATATCGACTTCTCCCCTGAAGGTATAAAATATGATAGACAATACTGTACCTGGTATTTTATTGAACATATTAGTACAAGGTTGAATACAAAAACTAAGGGTAAATATTGGCCATGGGATTGAAAAGGCCCAAACGCACAATGCTAGTGTGGAGACAAATTATATTCACCTGAAGATGACTGTCCCAAGTGTAAAACAGACCTAAAGTAATGGGTCACTATTAAACAATACCCATAGAAGAAGTAGCCAAATGTTACTGGCCCACCATAGAAGAATCAGAAATAGAAGATCATATCCTAAACCAGGATGAACTATCCGATATGAGTTGGAATAATGAAGATATTCCCTTTGAACTCTATGTAAAAATAAATAACATCATTAACCAAACTGAATTATTGGTAGAAGAAGGAAATAAATTAATAAACCAACCAAGGTGGTTACAACCTCTTGAAACCCCACTGAAGAATACTACAAGGAGTTCAATAATTTTAAGAATAATTATCTTTGTAATTCGGTGTGGTGGAAGACATCGAACCCTGTCCGATATTACTAAACCATAACTGTCCTCAAATGACGTAAAACCTTGCAAGTCGGTCACTGCTACTATACAAATATTAAAATTTAGTAACTTGATAAATAGATAAATAAAATGGATACAATCAAGTATATTCAAATCAAAGATTTTTTAGAGAAAGCCCAATATCCATCCAATTTTAGTAATAAACAAAAAGACAATTAGAGGCCCAAAGCAAGTTTTTCATAATATATAACTACTTATTATATAAAAAAGATCATAGAAAGAAGACACAGAACCAATTACTACGTGTTATAAGGGAGTACAAAATAGAAACAATACTTCACATATTCTATGATCACCCTCTTGGTGCTTATTTAGGAACAGAAAAGATGTTTGAAAAGATATGCAATAAGTATTATTGGCCACAGATGTACGACCAAATAAGGAAATATGTACAAACCTGTGATCAATATCAACGTAGGGAGAAATATAGAACTCACAGTCCATTACAGCCAATACCTATTAAAGCCCCATTCTACAAGATCAGCATAGATTTCGTCGGACCACTACCAGTAACCACAAACAGAAATCGATATAAAATCATTCCGTCGATTATATAACTAAATGGCCAAAAGCCAAAGCAGTACCAAAAGCAGATATACAGGAAACCGCCTATTTCATTTTCAATGAAATTGTTTGTTGACATGGATGTCCGTCCTATATAATATCTGATAGAGGACTTCATTTTAATAATGAAGTTATAAGGTTCTTAGCAAGCAAAATTGAAATTAAACACTTGATGTCCACTTCGTATCAGTCACCGACCAATGGACTAGTTGAACAATATAACTGTACGCTATGTGAAGCTTTAGCGAAATTGACCAAACAAGATCAAGAGTGGGATACATTAATACCATCAGTACTATACGCATGTCGGACGAGTAAACAAGCAACAACAAAGTTCACTCTGTACTACTTAACCTATGGAAGGGAAGCTCAGTTTTCAACTTTAAAGAAGAAAATGATATAAACGAGAATATGGTAGACCGATTAACTGTATTCATAGAAGAACTACTGAACTGTAGAGAGATTACGAAAGAAAACTGTCACCAAGCCCAGAAAAGGCAAAAGTTCTACTGTGACCAAAAACTAAAGAAAGTCCAAAAAATATTCCAGAAAGGCGATAAAGTGTTATTGTACAATACCGCTCAAGTAGAAAGGCATAATGGAAAATTTCTACCAAGATAGATAGGCCCCTTTATTATACATGCTTGTGTAATACAAGATGTATACAAATTAAGAACAATAGATAATAAAGTCTTAGATGTACCACGAAATGCTTATTTACTTAAAAAGTATTATGACCGCAAGGGTAATGCTTATAGAATATCCCATCGGGATTATGCAGGTACATATACATTCTTGAAATGGCATGGTACCATATATAGAGTGTTTATGGTCAGTAATTGTTATCGCCCCGTTCCCTCCCACATATACCCAAAAATTTAATATTATTATTTGCGGAGCTCATAATTAGCCAGAGGAAAAATTGTAATATCAGATTTTATGCCGCAGTATAATCACATGATCCACGTGACCAAAAGTATGTAATTCTAAAGATCTATGCATTAATATATAGAAAGATCTAAAAAAATCATATGATCTACAGACCTGCAGGTCTGCCAATTTATTGATCTGCACACCCCTGATTAATTAGATTAGATAATCCACGTAATATATCGTTAAATGCAATATCATATATCGGCATGCCGATATGCCTAGAGAATAGTTATTCAATGTATTTAATTTAGCGATTAATTAATTGATAGCATTAAAATCACGAATGTTAATAAAGTATCAGAAGAATACTTTTCCCGAATTATGTATATAAGGCCTTCATTTTCGCCTTCATCTTAACTCAGACTTCGATAGTTTCTCTTGTAATATATAGATAGATTCGAACTCTCAATCCTTAGATATTAGATTAGTTATATTATCTTAATAAAATATAACCGTGTCTTCATACATATTAAACTAAACACTTATCTTGCAATTAATCGTATCTTCATATACATTTAGATGTGCCTCTTTCGAATAAAGCCTTATAAATCCTCTTGTCAAATCATATAAATTACACATACTAACCAAGCTATATCACATAGATATAGTTTATTGAGTATAAACGATTAGTCACCTGAATTATTTAAAGAGGTTAATTTCGGGTGTGACACCAGGTCTGATCCAACCCGGGTTTTTTCTGACCGGGTTGGACCTGACCTAGTTTTTTCTGACCCAGATCAGACCCAACCCGGGTATGATCTGACCCAACCTGACCCAGGTTGGGTCTGACCCGAGTCTGGTTGGATCAGACCCGACCCAGCTAAGACCCCTACCATAGCTTTCTCTAAATTAGGGATGATAGATTGATCAGATAACGTAATTCTCTGTGACCATCTATGTGTGACCATGTATACAGAATTGTTCATGAGATAATGATCTTTCTTTTTTAATATACAATAAAATATCGATGTAATATCCCTTTACCGTCTAATTCTAAGTTTGTATATTTTAACATTTTTGAATAACTGTAACTAAGAACTGTGGAAACTTTGGATCTGTGCGCTTTATCATTTTTGATTGGTTGTAACCGAGTGTATGATTAAACAGCGTGTAAAGTATTTTTGTACAAATCTGTAATTTGATTGAATATTATTTTTTAAATACTTCATGTGATTACTTATTTATCTGTTGTATGGGAATTGTTTAACCAAACATCGCTTTAACAGGTTTTATTTCAATTAAAGTAAATGGTGATCACAAATAAAAAAATGTTTCCTTTTTATATTATTGTCTTCCAGAATTGCACTAACTAAATATGTTATAAGACGCATACATGTTTAAGAGCATTATACTGAATCAGTGTTTACAGTAAATAGATACGAATAGCATTGAGAAAACTTCAAATATCTATATAATTTAAATTTTGATTCTCGTAAATTTATTTGTATATCTAATATCTATGAGCTTGCCAGAGCTGCAGCCCAAAGTTCTCTAGCAATCGACATCATAATCGATTGATTAATTCAGATTTTGTACATTTTAACGTTTTTGATTGACTGCAACTGAGAATTGTGTGAATTTTGGGTCTGTGCGCTTTAATATTTTGGCTGTAACTGAAAGCTGTAGAAACTTTGGGTTTGTAGGAATTTTGGGGATATGCATTTTGCCAGGAACAGGATGCATGTTAAGCAGCGTGTAAAGTATTTCTGTACAAGCTGTGCTTTTGATTGGATATTTATTTTTTAAATACTTCATATGATTACTTATTCATCTATTATATGAAAATAGTTTAACCAAACATCGCTTTAACAGGTTTTTGTCTTGATTAAAGTACATGACGATCACTATAAAAAAATGTCTTTATTGTCTTTCGGAATTGCACTAGCTAAATATGTTATGAAATGCAGTATTTACAATAAATATTGAGAATATCTAGATAATTTAAACCTTGATTGCTTATAAAATTTAATTGTATATCTGATGTCTATGAGCTTGCCAGAGCAACCACCCTAAAGTTCTCTAGCAGTCAATATCATTATACAGCATATAATTGATTAATTATTAGAAAAATAATAAAAAAATGCACATTTGATTGACAAAATGTCATGCGGTGTTTGGTTGTTTATAAGTGATTTTATTAGATAATGTGAAAAACTACATAAAAATATGAAATTATAACTATATAGTTGGTGATAGACGGAAATTTCAACAATGATTACTGATTACCTTTATTGTTGAAATTTCCTTATATGAATTCTATATGATCACCAACTTAATATTTATATCCAAAAAAAACATGATCAAAAGATGTGGGAACAATATTATGATAGTACAATATATATATGTAGTAATAATTATGACATTTTTGCTATGTACAGATGCATTGTATTCATAATTATCCATATATAGTAAATATCCTTTTTTTTAACTTAACAACCATGCTCTACTTTATTAGCAGTTTACATAAAAAAAATATATGAACTCAAAGCTAACTATAATATAGGCTAATACCTGGCTTACTCCACTAGTGCCCAGGTACAATTGTTGCACTAATGTTTGATAGTCTCAAAGCTATATACGACCTTCCTCATATATTTCTCTGAGAGCATGTTCAGGTCCTTAGCTACCTTCCAAACATAATAAAAAAACAAACCTATTTCCACATCCACCAACTTACTTCATGTGAACCTATTATCTGACTCAAAATTGAGTCCTCAACTAGCTTATTTACTGCTTTCTCTGTTTCTTGCTTTTTTTGCTTGATTTGTTTTCTGTCTTTTCTTCTAACTTCTGTGAGTTCCGGATCAGATAATATCTTTCTTCTAACTCCTTTATCCTTGCACTTTCTTTTCAGAGATCATTCAAAACCAAATTCTTCCTCCCATTTAATGACTTCATTACATCTTTCCTTCCAAATGGCCCAGTAGAAACTTTCCAGTACTACGTACAGAATTGCAACCATGCAATTTCTTGCATCCCTCCTAGAAAGGCCCTTTTTATACAATAACTTGAATTTCCTTTTCTCTACGAGACCACTTAAATATAGTTTCCTTTCCTTGAAACGAATTTCTTTAGTATCGCTTAGCAGGATTTCACTCAAATCCCAAGTGCTTATTGAAAGTTTTGCCTCGTCTGAAAGCACTGCCCATGCAGCACTCAGTGCTGTGTTTTCTGTCTCCTGCAAGATCTTCTCTAAGAAACTACATCGCATTAAATGACTCACGGTTTTCTTAGTCTCTTCCTTACACAGAATACAGTTTGGTGACTTATACAACTATGGCTTACGAGTATGCAGCTCGTTTAAAGTTGGGAGAAGCTGGAACATCCCTTTAATTCATGAAATTAGTTTAAAACTACTCTCCATTCTCTACATCTTATTCCTCCCAACTCCTTCAACCTTGCCCATCAGAAAGACCAGTCGAGATTACTGAAACTAATAATACTTTCTGCTGCCAGACTTTTACTTGAAAGGAGACATCTTCTCTCAGAGGCCCTTCTTTTAAGCTGCATTATGAACTTTTGTGAGCAGTTGTCAATGTGTTTTCCATTCCACTAAATAGATGCATTCCACCGAGTAGTATTAGCAGGCAACCATTTCCAATCTTCTTCGAGTTGTGCTGCCTCTTTTGCTAACTTGTCGGCAAGTTCGTTCCATACTATCCCATTATGGGCCTTGACTTTATATAATTCTATAGTGAGATTTTTGACTTGGGTTATCTCAATGATCTTGTCCAAAATAGACCTGTTTTTCAATTTAAGACTCTTCTTAAAGCTTTGGACCTAAACACACTCTTGATACTACTAATTGCTGCTAAACTATCTGTTTTAACTACAACTAAAGAATCTGATTTAACTACTAACAAAGCGCAAAGAATTGCAACTAATTCAGATCTTGTCAATGAAGGCCAATCGACTACCCTAACTTTCCCTACTAAGCTTACTATCTCCTCTTTTCTATCCAACTGTACCCAGGCAGAACCCATCCTATCTTCAATACCTTCTTCTTCCTTATACCAAGAGCCATCAGTATAGAATATGTAGTCCGATCTTTCCTCTGTTATATTCTTTTCTGCCATTTCTAAAAGTAATCTTGTGATTTTTCTACTTAGTCCTTGCTTTTTGGTTACCTCAAATTCTATACGATTAACTTTCACTAATGAGGCTACTTTCTCTATACTATTTGGTTTTCTCGGGGTACTTCTGTGCTTCGTGTTCATGTAGTAAATCAAAGGAAACGATATTACTAGTCACTTCCTTTTTTGATCATACCTTCTACTCTGCTAGCACATTCTTTCATTTCTACTATGAATTGGCAGTTGTTCTCTTTACCTCCTTTATTTAGGCTACAACCCTTGTATCTGCTTATTTTAATTGCACTTTTAACTTTTTGGGTTTCGTCCCAATGTTCTAAAATAGCTTTGTATCTAAGCTTTTTGCTTATACGTCCCAGGAGGTGCGAAGATGAATTCTTCCTTTTAACAACTACCCAATTCTTACATCTTTTATCTACACAGACCTTTTTCTTTATTGGCGATGTGAGCTCGTTACTCTTCCCTTCTAGTCGGTATTCTTTTTTAAGCTCCTTCGAGGCTTTATTTATCAGGACCGCCTCCTCGATTTTACTAAACCATTCAGGTGTTTTTTCTCTCATGCTTTTTTCCCTTATACCCCTTACTTGTTGCTATGACATCAAGCCTGTGCCTATTGGGTCTATTAATTGGTTTAGTGTTACTAGTTCTAAATCAATCCTTGCATTCATCGAGCTCTTTATCATTTTTTCATCTAAAAAACTTATGATCGCAGTTAGTGTTAAAGATTTGATGTTCCTAGTATTCCCAGGAACATTTAAAAAAATTAGTAACACTAAATTTAGAATTTATGTTCCCTATTAGGAACAAAGTGGGAACATAAAAGTTATAATTTGTGTTCCTTATAGAAATAGTTTTTTGGATGTGAGAAAGTGAGAGAGAGTAAGAGTAGGAGAGTGAGTGAGAGTGAGAAAGAGAGAGAAAGAGAGAGAGAAAAAGAGAGAGTAAGAAAGAAAGAGTAAGTGAGTGAGAGAGAATGAAATTTAGCTATAGGAACATTAAAAATTTTTTGGGAACATAAATTTAATATTTTATGTTTCCAAAGAACAAAAAAAAATTTCAAATCTTTTTCACTGATCGCAGTCTCCTTACTATGCGTCTCATTTTGAATACCTTGTGTCTTGAACCTTACGTTGATTATTTTGCATTTTTCTATCACATTACATGTCAGATTTCCCTTCCAGAGGGTAACATGTCGTTCGTTAAAGGGCGTAATACATACGTCCTGTATAATACCAGCCTTAATTGCTCCTTGCTTGATTCTTAACTTTGCCAGAGTTTCCAAACCTTTATTACTATTCAATCTTTTTAATAGACTTGTTGCCTGCTTGGCCAGAAGTGAGCTTGCCAAGGGTTTAAAGCCCAAAATACCACAATGAAACAATATATAATTAGGAGCAGTTTGAACTATGCCTAGCTTCTTCTTACAAAGACGGACTATTGGCTAGTGAATACTTTGCAAATCACTTTATGAAAGAGCTGTGACCTGCAAGATATATTCTAGTTTTGGAATAAGCACCTGGTTGTTTATATAGCTCAGCTGCTAGCTGTTACCTTTTTTTTTCTAACAGGTGCATAAACCATCTGACTATTTTCTTTACTTTTCTTTTAATGCTTGTTAGGTTTTTAGAAGTGTGTAGGTATATTCCCAAAAACTTGACATCATAAAGCTTGGGTTTTGCGAACAGCTTTGTCTTGCAAAAGAAAACACCATTTTCTTCCTTTGGAAGTTTCGGGACTTGCTGCCATTAATTTCAATATCATTAATATAGAAGAATTGTTCTGTGATACTAATTGTTTTTTCAAGCTGTTTCTTTGAACCAGCGATCCATGTTGTGTCGTTGGCATACGCGAGCACGGCCTGATGCACACTTAAGCTTATTTCCTTATCCCTACATGGTCTAAAAATGTTTACTTCTGTGGTGTAGCCCAAGGAGCTGTCCTTCTGTACTTTATCCAGCAAAGGATTATAGACAATTCTCCAAACCAAGAGAGAGATCACTTCACCTTGGTCAATACCATCCTCGGCTATGAACTCTTCATTTAGACCATAATCTGTATTTACTCGCATACGCCTCTTATTAAATAAGTTGATGACAAACTTAATTAAAATTTCTGAAAGTCTAATCCTTCGCATAGCTTTTTCAAGCATCACCAAACTGACGGAATCAAAAGCCTTCTTCATATCTTAAAAAAGGAGTCAAAGCTCCTTCTTTTTTTCATGGGCCTCCTCAAGGAATGAATTTAGGATATGAATAGGTTCTTCCGTCGAATTTTCTGGTAGGCCAGCAGAATTGGGCCCTTGCAGAATGTTCTTGTCTTTGATAATTGAACTTAATCTCTTTGTTACGATTCTAATATATAGTAAATATCATAAATCTTTTCTAGCGCACATGTCATAGTATATTTAAATTTATTAAAAAATTGGATTCAATTCGAGTTGACATAAAGCTGACTGATCAATGCCCCCATGAAACTGGCAAACAAGGGCATAGCTGGATTTACTCAATCAAGCTCAGGACTGAATTCGCACAACTGAGTTAATGTTAGAGGAATGCCATGAAAGAAGTCATGAGACAACCATTTATCATGAGTTGGTGACCACCTATGATGTTAACCAGTTGGTAAGTATGATGTAATAGTGACGGAAATTGTCTTTATTGTTAAGAGGATTTGTAAGGATAATGTATTGAGTGAGAAACATGATTTGGATGAGTAAATATGAGATCATAGCTATATTGCTATTTAAAAGGAGAAGAGTGGGAAATCGTCTTTGCTAGCTTTATTATTTATGTCATGTGGTCTATTATGAAAAAAAACAGAAATGATATAGCAATAGAATCTGAAAACTTGAATTAGTTGTAGTTTTTTTTCTTGATTTTTAAATTCACTGTTATGCAAAGCTAATTTTTCATTTTGCACAACAAAGAATCAAAAAATCGGGTTAGCGGTCATATATTTTTTATCAGTCAATTATGTGAAATTAAGGTGACACCAGATGCAAATAAAAAATATCAAAACTGAATTGGCGCAATTAAGATCAAAAAAAATATATATATTGAAAAAATTGATCGTGGGTGATACAAAACGAAAAATCTGGCATTAAATATATATTATATATCGAATAGGTTTGTAACAGAAGTTTTTTAAGATAATAATTTCAATGCAACAGAATTCTTTGTGTAAGAAATAATTACAATGCAAACTAACTCAAACATAAGACACACAAAGTTGATTTTTTGTTTTGCATAGAGATGGGTTTCATGCGTGCGCATGATTCCTCAATCATATGTATGAATGCGCGTTAATGCGCATATTTCTGAATCATGCGCATTTTATCCCATCAAAATTTTATATGGAAAATTAAATATAAAATAATATTCTAAACTATCAATATACTTGTCTGTTCGCTTTAACATTTTTGATTGGTCGTATTTGAAAAATGTGACCTAAATATAGAAAAACTAACAGAAATATGTAAGATGATTATGACTATTATCATGGTTGTGTAATTATTATAACATTAGAGTAATTATTATATCATTTTTTAATGCCCTTATTAACGCCCCTAAACAACACAAAATCGTGACCGTGAATTTTCCAAATCTACTTTTGTTGTTTGATTGCCTAATCTTTACAAACTATTTTGGGCTAAAAAAAGATTACGAATTTGAAAACGTTTTGTATAATGGTCTCAAGTACAAGAATAATGCAAGTGCAAGAACAAGTGCAAGAAATGATCCGCTATAGGTAAAATATTACGATTAATAAAAAAAATAGTGAGTATATTAGTGAATATCAAAAAAAGTTACATTCAACCAATTATTTAGATGATTGATTTCTAGAATTTTTAGTCGTAATTTTTGCCACCAGATTATCTAATAATCAACTAATTTTCTTGGTAGTTTTATGTCGATCTACCAACCAATAAAATTACCGTTATGTTCAAAAGGTGATCAATGAGCTAAAATTAACATAGCAATATAAGGTTTTCTCTTTGCAATATATTTTAAAAATTGGCATTTACCAATAAAACTAATCTGCATACTATCTGTTATTGGAGTAATGAGCTTTGTAACAAGCTTTTTATAGTTAGCTTATATAATTCAAATTAACCCACTATATATTGCAATTACTGGTATTGCAAACAAATTTTGTAATAGAATTTTTTATAAAATTCATGATAAAAACCACAATAATTCTAATAAAAACTGGCTCAACCATACTGAAATAGAGTGTGAATTCAGTGGCAAAATTTTATAATAACATAATTTTAATGTAAACTAACAATCTTAACCTTATACTGTAGTTAATAGAATAGTATGTTCAGTAACAGAATTTTTTTGTAACGATTCAATGCAAACTAACTCAGCATATTTATGAATATTATATAATGTGAATAATAGATTCTAAAGTTTTATACAAAGATCCCGTGGCAAAGCCATGGGTCAGGTGTCAAATTATATAAGATAAGCAATGATGAAGTTTACAATTAGCTAATTTGTAAAAATTTATATATATTGCAAAATCTGATTTTAGTTTTAATATGTAGTATCTTTATTTAAATATATATCAATAATAAAGATAAAAATTAAAAAATTTTTTGTTATGCGATATCATGCACATTTTATATATCATGCGCATTAATGTGCATTCATGCACATTTTATTATAAAATGCGCACTTTTCCCATCTCTAGTTCTACGTTCTATACAATAAAGGTTTCAAAATTAACAAATAAGTGGCACATTTTGAAAATAAGCAGGGTTTTCAATAGTATTTTTACTATGTTGAATTTATAAATCTTATTTCTGAATTGTGAACACATCATTCTTGACAAATAATATTACTGCACTATCCGCATATAAAAAATCAAATTCAAGCGTGCAGTATGCAATTAATGGTACATAAATGTTAAATCGTTATACGTACCAAATAAATACCATTAATGTTATTAATTACTGAATTAAATAAATTAATTATCGTTATTAAATAAATAAATAAATATTCGTTATTAATCAAATAAATCGTTATTAAATTAAAATCTTGCATTATTAAATTTTATTATTTGAAATAATGTAATTATAAATAGTAAACTATTGTATAATAAATCCTCTAACTTACTTGATATATATAAACTAATACAATCAGATCTCCATAAGTGCACTTCCTCGGAACCATAGTAAAAAACAATTGAAATGCTCATTTAGAGAATATGCATTTATAGAAAGCAAAATGCATAAATTTCTTATGAATGGACCAAATTATCTGTGCATTATAGAGAATGCATTTATGGAGGTCTGGCTTAGTGAATTGACCCGAGTGGGTATCACTTGGGTCATCTGCGGGTAGGTGGGTGACCCAGGTCATGTAGTGACAGACCAGGTGAAAACAGGTGAGTCAACCGGTTGGTTGACCCAAGGGTGACCCATGAGTTGGCCCATAGGTGGTCTGTGAGTTGGCCCAGGTTAAAATTAATACGTTTTTTCAAATCACCTGTTAACTTAATCAACTCACTTAAACAATTCTTGCTTTCTGTTGTTTGATTACCTAATATTTACAACCTATTTTGGGCGAAAAATAGCTAATAAAAGTCAATCGAATGTTTCACAAATTTGAAAGTATTTTGTATAATGTTCTCAAGTTCAAGAACAAGTGCAAAAATAAGTGCAAGTGCAAGAAGGACATGAACAATTGTTCTACAATAGATAAAAGAAAAACATGAGACCAATAAAAAATAGTGAATATATTAGCAAATTTTAAGAAAATTTCATTCCACCAATAAGTTAAATAATTGATTTCTAGTTTTTTCCATTTTCATAAATTTTTGGTTGGAATTTTTGCTGTCTAGATTATCTGATAATCACTAATTTTCTTAATGATTTTTGTAGTACATAATTTTATGTTGATCTACTAACCAATAAAATCATAGATATACACATCCAAAATGTGATTAGTATGTTCAAACTAATGTAGCAATAAAGTAAATAATCTAATGATATGGCATAATGCCAAATTCTCAGACCGACCCAGCTGCCAAAATTAATTAGTCCGGTGCTACGATCGGTTGGGAGAGCTTGAGAAGATTTGGGCCAGTTTAATTTAATCGTGAACAAAAGTGATTGAGGTTAATGGTTTAAAACGATAAATCAACACTCATGATTACGGGTTATAAGGTTTATCCTTATTAATATAAATAAATCAATACATTGGCTTGTCCCCCCTCAATAAGCTAAAACTAAACTCTTATATATTTTTAATTCGTATAGGATCTTTAATCACTCAATTGGAGATTCAATTACTCGTTTGAGCTTCGATCACTCGTTTGGAGCTTTAATTACCAGTTTGGAGCTGACTATACAATCCTAATAAAGAAATATATAATGATAAAATATTAATACTAAATAAAAAATAAAAAAATTGAGAATGACCCCGGTCGACCGGGCCAATCGTATTGTTAAAAAATTGTCAAAAGAGAATGCAGAATAGGCTTATAATTTGATTTTCTCAATATTAAAATGGTTAGAATTATATTACAATACTTGTGCAATATTTCGATTGCCAAAAAATTACACTATTGTAGATGCTTGAGACAATGATAGTAGTTGATCTCAAAAAATCGACTTTAGTTAGTCGATATAATGATCAAATAGTAGGAAGAGTGAATGTGATGCATATATATAAAGGATCTACTATATCTGCGAATAAAAGGTGATTATAAGAGGGCCCGATGGGTCCTGTTATTTTCTCACGGAAACAAAAGTGATAAAGTATAACGATGGCTTACTAAGGGGGTATCCATAAATAACGTTATACAAGAGGGGTTGGACGAACGATAACGTTTTTCTCAATAAGTAGGGAATGTCAAAAAAATGTAACGTAATTTTTTTAGAAAAAATTGGTAAAAATTGATCCAGTGGTCCAAATTTAATGATTTTGGTACAATTCGATTCGTCTCGGTGAGAGGAGTCGAATGGTACCAATTTCATTTCATTTGGTCCACTGGATCACATTTATTGGCTAAATACTATTGGTTATTATGTTTTCTTATAAAATTACTAAAAAATCAATGGATTTTTTGAATATCTATTGACCCAGTGATCCAAATGAAATGGTTTTGGTATCATTGGATTCGTCTCACTGAGACGAATCGAATGGTACCTAAATAATCCAAATCGGATCACTATGTCACAATATATTCAAGTTTTTGTAAAATTTTATATATAAACATACGGATTTTGAAAAATTTTTGTTATATAGTAGAGGGGGGTCCAGCGCTACTATGAGGGTACATAATGTTATTTATGGATGCCCCCTAATTTATAATCGATAACCAGTGCTTTAATTAGCGAAAAGAACATGCAATCAGAACTCCTAATTGACTAGTTGAATTTATAAATATCGAATAGAAAAGTCAACTATTCGATTTTAGTTGGATAGACGATTATTAACTGCAAGCACTAACTTGAGAATGTTCTACACGTGATTTAACCAATAATTACAAGTTATACAATGAAATTCTATCAGGCGAAAAAATTTAACTATATCCGGGCCGGGCTGACCTGCAGGAATATGGGTTAAGGGCCAACTAGCCCAACCGCCCGGCTAATGGGCCGAGGTCACAAGTTATTATGCTTTAACACTTTTTGATTGGTTATACAACCCGTGATCAAATGTTAAGACTAATATAGCGATGCGCAAGTTATGATCAAGAATGTCATTACAATTATCACAATTCAACAATTGTTTAATCACGACAGTATTATTGTCAATTTAAGATTTTTTAGACAGTCAATTTACTAATTCTTACTATAAATGGTAATGCTAAGATGTAATGATCGAAATAGAAAAGATATATATATATATATAATAAATAAAAATAAAAATAGACGTTGAGCACAGCCTCAAATTTGGATTATGTAGGTTGAATTTATCGTCACAACACACATACGTTGTAACTAGAGTTTTGACCCGGGTCACAAAATACTGACCGGGTTATGACCTGTTGACCTGGGTTATAACCTGGGCTATACGGGTCATACAGAAAATCACAATTTAACTCTTAAAAGTTTAATGCAACAACCTTAGTTAGAGCAATTAGTGTAAAGAGAGCCTGCGCTCCAGATATTTAAACAAAACTTTTTGGATTTTATATTAAATATTTTTCGATTTTGCTTGTAATTTGAGTTCGTTCATTTTCTACATCAGTGAATACCAGATTGCCATGTTTTAACTATGTTGCTCATGAATTTAACCCATGTTATTTATGATCCATTTAAACCAGAACAGATCATATCTAAGCAAATTGCATTTTAATGAGTTCTTGCTTGCTTATTTGAATTCTGACCCGTTTGACCTGGGTCAGATAATTTTTAACCCATGACCATTGGGTCAGGTGACCCATATGGATCACCAGAACTGGGTATATATCATTATATTATTTATTCAATTTAACTACTATCTGGTCTTCCGTTCCTGGTTTTGCGTGACAATATCGCACAGCTATCTACGATGGGCCAGAATGGCGTGCGTCCGCAAAATCTTGGATCTGATTGGTCCACGTACCAGGAACGGAGTGATGCATATCATGTATACCAGGAACGGAGTGATGCATATCACGTATACCAGGAACGGAGTGATGCATATCACGTAGTGATGGTTATAGGACGGGCCAGGATAGCGTGGGTCTGCAAAATCTTGGATCTGATTGGCTAAATGTCACTTGGTGCTTAATTTTCACCTGTCTATTGTCGCATGGACTGTATTGAGATTTGATGTTTTGTATTCACATGCCTATCATTGCATGGATCATCTTGAAAATTCCATTTAAGACTGTTATGTAATTATGCATGATATCAAATGACTTGATTCTGTTCTCTGCTTAGGTATCCCGTTTCTGGTTTTGCGTGATGATGTCGCGCAGCTATCTAGTGGTTATACGATGGGCCAGGATAGCGTGCGTCCGCAAAATCTTGGATCAGATTGGTCCACGTACTAGGAACGGAGTGATGCATATCACGTAGTGATGGTTATACGATGGGCCAGGATGTCGTGCGTCTGCAAAATCTTGGATCTGATTGGTCCACATGATGCTATATGTCACTTAGTGCTTAATTTTTACCTGTCTATTGTCGCATGGACCATGTTGAGATTTAATTTTTGCATGTCTATCATCGCATGGACTTTCTGAATGGCGCTAGCATGTTAATTGCCGTGATTTGTTAATGCAACTAGTACTACGCTATAATAAGCATCTGACCATTAAAAAAAATGCGATTATCCATGGAATGAAATTACAAACGCTATAACAACCACTAGTAAAAATGTTCTTTTTGGACGTAAATATCGGTAACCCGATACAAATTTGCAAATCTATTTGCTCAATATTTGTCATTTTTAATTTTTTTTCATAGGATTTTTTATTGGGCTTATTAAATGATAATCTCTGATTATTAAAGATGAAAACGAAAGAATTTGTTATTCATTAACACCAAATTTGCTTCTGCTGTTTGATTACCTAATATATGTCAACTATTCGACCAAAAAAATAGCTAAAAAAAATTCAATCAAATGTTTAATGAATTCGAAAGCATTTTGTATAATGGTCTTAAATTCAAAAACAAGTGCAAGAACAAGAACAATAGCTCTGCAATAGATAAAAAAAATTATGTTATTAATAAAAAAACAGTGAAAATTTAGCAAATACTAAGAAAAAATTACATTACACTAAAGATTTAGATTATTGATTTCTAGATTTTTGTCAGAATTTTTGCCGTCCAGATTTACTAATTTTTTTAGCGATTTTTGCAGTTCTAGTTTATATCACCAATAAAATCGATATTAACGCTTTTGATTGGATCGATGAGCAAGTTATGATTGAGAATGTTATCGCAATTCAAATTTTGGCAATTGTATCATGATAGAACCAAACAACCTCAACCTTAACCATATACAGTATTGTGTATCGATTTGTAACTAGTAAAAGCATTGCTGCCATAGTCCTATATTTATCTATTGTATGAGAATTGTTAACCAAGCATCGCTTTAACAGGTTTTTATGCATGGGGATTGCGCTAACTAAATTTGTCATGAACCACGTTACATGTTATCATACTTAAGGGATGTTAAGTCGTGTGTCTGGTATGGGGTTCTGGGTCGAACTAGTTAAGAAACTAGTTCACCCCCTTGTTAAAAAAAATGGTAACGAATATTATAATCACATTTAGATCGATGCAAATTAGCCAATTAGAAGATCTTGAGACCACTGTATGCAGGACTGGTTTTTGGTCTAGTCTAGTAAGGGTAACAACGACAATCAAATTTGGGATCTGATTGACCCTCGTGACCTAGCTGTCATTTTTCATGTATCAAGTATCACATAGTACGGCTGTTCGCCCGCAAAATCTTAAGTTTGATTGGTCCGCATAACTTATTCGTCACCTTTTTTTTATTCTTCACACAATAATTCGTTATTCTGTTATTTTTCACATATATATTCATCACGCTTTCTATCTATAATAATGTGGTATATGCATATTTATACAGAATACTATCTTAATATACAAAGACTGTGAACATGTGCATTATCAAAGTTACAATAACTAACGATATTAAATTAATAATCTTATTTACCTGATATTTGGCATTTTTTATTTTTTTTGTAGGATTTTTTATTGGGTTGATTAAATGATAATCACTGATCGTCAAAGACGATAGCGAAATAATTTTCAGATAATTTGATAATCTGATAATTATTTATATCAATTGTGCTCTGAGTTTGCATGGGACCATGTTGCGCTTCTCATAATTTTGCCTTTATTCTCATAGCAATCCTTATCGAGTTAGCAGTTACCGTTTATGGCAGGATATTGAAATCATACTCATCTGAAGTTGATTGCATAAGTTCAGCTTTAGCTTGATTGAACAAGTTTACCTTGTTTCTATCTCTGCTTTCAGGAGTACATTCTCCTGCTTAACTTCAACTCGAATAGAATCCCCCAGGGAGGCCATCACTTTCGTAGTGGTGCAGCCAGCCAAAATATTACTAATGAAACCACAGTTGCCCTATTAAGTAAAAATATTCCCAGAAGATCATTTAGTCTAAATTAAGTTAATACGGACTGCAAAATTGATGGGTGCCCTGGGGACTCGACTCAAATAAATTGATGATAACTAAGCTACATATTGCGCATCAACATCTTTATGCTATTTATACATGTTAACTTCTTTTATGCCATATGGCAATTTTCTTCTTACCAATTATAATTACAATTACTGAATTAATTATCCAATGGTGTATTTTTTAGAATAAGTATGCAATCTTATGATTTATTATCTGAACTGGTTTTTAGACCAGTTCTAAATTATTTCCTAAAAGTCTAGTCTAGAGCTGTTCACTGTGACCCAGAATTATTATACTAGTATGATTACATGCAATGTGGAGGTTCCGTTGATGTTCACTATGTTCACTATGCTGATTTTTAAAAAATCATTTTTTGGTAGGAATAATGATTTTTATTTATTCATACCGGGAATGGAGTGATATTGCAAATTTCACGAAGTGTAGTTATTTCATCCCACAAGACAATCTTAACACCCTTGTAGAATCGCTCGTTGTAATATTTTCTTGTTCACATGACAGATAAAAGAACTCATATCGTTATTCGTAAATTAGAAAGTGAATTACAGATTAGTACCCACTCTCGTAATCTTATTTATAAGAAACAATACCTGATTAAAATATTGATTACCTCTTATATCGAACAATAACCTTCCCGTGATTTAATAAATCCTCATGATACGATCATCGATCATTGATCCTTGTGACTTTACCTTATTCGACCCATAATTTCAATTTCCTACCTCATTTTCTGCCGTCAGAATTCAAGCTGAGAACCTGATCCAAAGCCGTTGCCATTACTAAGTGACCATTTGTTCATGTGATCATCATTAACGAACCTCTGATCGAATGTAGATATTCGAATCTCATAAGCCATACTAAAGAAAGACTTTGAGGATTAGTAAAGAATAAATACTCCAAAAAAGCACTGTAAGAATAACCAAGTTAATCTACTTATCTTAATTTCAACTTTGTCCAGACGAGACTCTCCAAACCTCAAGACTTGGACCAAGTATTCCACCTGCCAATTCAATGTTTAGAAGTCTTGACGAGTAGTAAAGAGTAGTTTTAGATAGATACTAGCGTAATTGTTAGTAGTAATTAATAACTCCAGTAATTTAGACTTTTATATCGCACCAAAAACCTACTAATTTTTTTATGTGGATATATAACAAATGGTAATTGGCACAAAATAAAAAAATTCAATTGCACTTTGCCATTTTTGATTCACTATATCCAAAGATCGTAATCAGACTGTGAGAAAATTTAATCAATTATGACAATTGGTTATATTTCGTAATTAATCTATTACTATGAATTAATAATCAATTGTCATCTATTTGTATTTTTTTATTACTTTGTATTAAATTAACTGTAATATGGATTGTTCATCGATCAGTCAGGTATATTACCTGTAACCATGGTACCACCATCTCGAATGGGAGCATCGGCGCAGTTGTGTAAGTTACACAGACAAATCCAAGGGACTGGAACAATTGAAACCCGTTTGGCAAGTCCCGAGCAAGGAGGTAAGGAAGATCTTTCAACGGTACTACAGAAGACCGGGATTTCGGCTGGAGACCGAAGAACTGGACGGAAAAAGCCCTATGGCAAAAGGGACACCAACCTGGCCGCTGGAGTCATACCAGATGAAAAGGACCTATGTTTCGGAATTAGGTACCAAGGAGAGGGAGTCTGTTAGGCACATAAAGCCGAGCTGACCAATCCTTCCGGGCTAACTGGTTTGGTAGTTTGGGAGAGATCGGTAAAGGTTGGAAGAAGGGTCAGATGTGAGTACTGGGGATCGGAATGAACCTGTAAGGGCAAACAGAACTCACTAGCCAGTGAGAGGTAGAAGCATGGAGGCATGTACGTGTCAAAACCCAATAGGCTCTGGGCGTACCCATATGGGAGTCTTCGGACGCTAAGAAGTGCTGGACCACCAATATGGGTATAGCTGGTACAAGTGCATGTAGTGGTAACAGGGTCCCCCTGAGCCTCATGATGCCATCCAACTATATCTATTACTGGAAGCATTTGCGAAACAAGCCTGGTTACATCGTTACCATAGAGGGAAGTACAGTCATTCGCTCATTACCGAATTCGGACCGATAATTCCTGGGCCCTGAAGTTGCAGGAACCCGGCAAGTTACGGCAGCATACAGGCTTGAGATACTTACCCATAGGGTTCCAAGCTCTGACTCGGATAACTGTGAAACTGATAACCCGACCTAAAAAAATTATTATCCGGGTCATATTTTTGACAAACTGGTTTAAATATATAAACGGGTCATCCGTCAATAAATGGGTCATACGTCAATAAACGGGTCATACGTCAATAAACGGGTCACCCATCAATAAGTCATAGGAGGACATGCTTCTTTATACGAAATTTTTTTAATATTTGTATTGTTGACTTGACTTCGCTAATCAGTTATCCGGATCACCTGAACATAACCGGGTGACCCATTTTTTCAGATAGCTGGATCACCCGATTACAACCAGGTGACCCATTTTAATCGGGTAATTGGATTTAGTTTTGGGTACCCGTTGGAAAAGATAATTGACCCGACAGGTCACGGATAGGGATTTTCAACCGGTTTGGAACCCTACTTACCCAATGTGGTAGAGGCAGCTGCATAGCTTGAGATACGAACTCCCGAGAAGTATGCTATTAGGGGATCTCAGGTACACCAATCTGGAAGCACAAAGCGCCTACCTGGCAACGTACACCAAATTGGAAGTGATAATACTAGGTAGTGTGGGTAAAGTGGTGGACATGTGAATACCAATTGTTGGTCAGAGAGGGACGTACAAAACCAGGTCAGTCATATAAATGGGAATATGGAAGGCTCTGGTGGGTTTTAGCCGTGGATAAATGGTTGTATTACCTAAAGTCCTAGTTCCAATACTTGTATATAATATGTATGTACTTTGGCAATATGTCAACTTACTTAAGTATTAATAAAAGTTTGGGGCAGGAGCTACACCCGGGGTCCCCCTAATATAAAAAAAAAAAAGAAAACTGTAATATGGATAATATTAATAACATGCATTATACCAGTTTTGCTAGAGAATAAATCGAAAGCCAAATCTAAAACGTTTATACAAAGCATGGTTTATCTCATGACTTGTTTTTATGTAACATAAAAGTTCTAATTTTAGAAATTGCCAAAGTGGGAATTAAACAGGGGTCTCAAAAATGCCTGGCTAATAATTTTGTTATAGAACCTGCTAATAACTAGGGCCAAATACCAACCTAGCTCTGACGTATCAGACCTAAAAATTTGAAATAGCCCTAAGAAATCGGAAATTAACCCTAGTTGTTTATTATAAATCCAGGTAATTATTTTAAACAGTTGAGGCTTGGGTTGCAATTTAACTTGTTTATTGCAGCAGAAATGATTGCTCTCGTTGTGGATATTTAGAGCTTTAATTTGATCTTAATTAAAATTTGTGAAACATTGCATTGACTTTTTTATGCTCAAAATAGTTTGTATATATTATGTAATCAACTAACAGAAGCATAATTTTAAGAGAATTTTTAAAGGCATTAAAAAACAGAACAAATGTGATCTACAAAGCGCATTTTTCACTACCTCTTGCTATGTCGTTATTGGACAGCTATTCTTTGTAGTGCAGTGGCAGTGCAAGAACCTTATTAGTGAATAGAAAGGCTTTGCGGCTGCAGTAGCAGTGTAAAAACTTTATTAGTGGGAGTTAGGCCTGCAGCTGCAATAGCAGTGCAAGAGCCTAATTAGGCGTTTAAAGCTGATTCTTCAGTTAACATCACTTTAAATGAAATGAACATATGAACTGAACATATAAAAATGAACAAAGGTGGGCAATTTCATTTGTTATTTTAAATCAGGTATCCAGCAAAAGTCATCCAGTATTTTGATTGGCTGTTCATTTTTTCGAGGGGGGGGGGGGATTCAGCTAGGGGGGAGTAATGTTAACTGAAAAATTAACTTCAAACGGCCTGTGGGCTCCGCATCTGCAATAGCAGTACGAGGACCTTCATAGTGAATATTTAGGCTCTGTGGCTGCAGTGGCAGTACAAGGACCTTATTAGTGAATATTTAAGGTCCACGGCTGCAGTGGCAGTACAAGGACCTTATTAGTGAATATTTAGGCTCCGCAGCTGCAGTGGCAGTACAAAGACTTATTAGTGAACATTTATGCTTCACATAATGCAAATACCGAATAGATGCTACAAGATGACGCTCAATTCACATCGGGGAAGTTTTTATAGCACAGATCTGTGCAGATTTTTAAAAAAATAAATTATTAAAAATTTGTGAAGATCTGCGATCCTGCCGGCGGTCGCCAAAGAAAAAATTCTGCAGAGATCTGTGAAATTTTTAAAAATATACAATTCTGCAGAGATCTGTGAAAATTTTAAATATGCAATTCTGCAGAGATCTGTGAAAATTTTTAAATATATGATTCTGCATGTAATATATTATATCATGCAAATAAAAAAAAAATCAAAAGCGAATAACAATATAATACTATTAAATGCTACCAGTAGCTAAATTTTCATTAAAAGAATACATTCGAATATTCATATATATTTTAACAATAATTAATAATTATTTTATTAAATATATAATAATAATAATAATAAAATAAAAAAAAAAATAAATAAATAAAAAGCGAATTAAAATAAATTACTATATGCTCTAAATGCTAACTAAATTTAAGAATATATTCGAATATTCATATATATTTTTAACAAGGTAATTAATAATTTTTGTATTCCCTATGTAACATCCACATTAGTTTTTTTGGAAATGGTAGGAATCCGGTAGGGTGTTTTATCTAATTCGACAACAACAATGCCAAAAGAAACAAAATATACACGACGAAATAACGGCTCTAATACCAAAAGCACAACAAAACAGCTCCAACACCAAAAGGGACAAAATACTATAACGAAATAGTGGCTCCAACACCATAAGGAACGACAATGAAATAGTGGCTCCAACACCAAAAGGAACAGCATATCTCAACAAAACGGCTCCAACACCAAAAAAAGTGAAATATCCACAACAACAAAATAACGAAATATCTACGACTAAATCACAGCTCCAACAACGTCAACCTGCAAATCAAAAGAAAAAAAAGTGTTAGTTAGTTGGAAAAAAAAACAAGTTTATATTCCCTGAATGAATGATTAACGAAGAGGCCCTAGGTAGCAACGAATCTCTAGTAACAACATCACCTCAACAACGAATCTAATTAGCTCAAAGAATAAAAAAAAATATTTAGTTAAAATATAAAATATAAAAAAAACCACAAATACATAACCTGATGTCCGATTAGTTCCAAGCTCAGTACCAATTCAATTTCAATAAAATAATCTGTAAAGAAAAACGTATTAGTTGCAAAGAATAAATAAGTGAAAAAAAAGTAAGAGCTAGAAGTACATACCTCTAATGTGCTCCAGCAAATCCAAAATATTTCGTCCAAACGCTGTCGCTTTTTTCTTATTTCGAATTAACCTATTTTTGGTAAATCGATTTTTGCCGTGCTGTAGAGAATTTTGCTTGAGAAAAAAAAACGAAAAAAAAGGATATAAGAAAAAAAAATAAATATATATAAATAAAAAAACTGTAAATAAAAAAAATAATTCTAAATTTTATAAATAAAAAATGAGCGAAATAAATATAGAAATAAAAATAAATAAATAAAAAAAAAATTCGAAAGTAAAAAAAAAAAAAAAAGATCGAGATAAAAAAAAAAGAAAAAAAAAGATCGAGATAAAAAAAAAGGAAAAAAAAGATCGAGATAAAAAAAAAAGTAAAGATAAAAAAAGGAAAAAAAGATCGAGATTTAAAAAAAAACCAGATCCGAGTAGATCATCTAACCGATTTATAAACAAAAATCTGCAAAAGAATTCAAAATTAAAATTCTTTATGAAATTTCGCAGTTTTTTTTTAAAAGTTCTGCGATTATTTAATAAATCTGAAAATTATCGCAGATAATTTGTATTTTTACTTTCCCAATGTTTGCGAAGTTTATACTTTTAAATATTTGCACAGATTTTTGGCAAAAAAGCTGCGAAGAACTGCAAAAAATCTAAAATTGAAAATCTTTGAAATTTTTTAAACAAAATTCTGCGCTTATTTGATTAATTTGAAGATCACTGCAGATTATTAATGTTTTTATTTTCCCGATGCAATTCTCTTTTAGCTATATACGTGTGTTAGCTAGCTATCTTGCTTATATTATGGTTTCATGTAGTAGGCAGAGTAGTTGAACCTTGGGGTTTAGAAAATTTGCCGTCCGAAAGGCCAGTAGTTTATGCATCTGATAGTTTGGCAAATAATTGGTACAGGTCGATAAATTTTCATAGACTAAAAGCTTTGTATTCGGTATTGAGTTTCGAATATATAACGCTAGAGCTTGTTTGGATAGTGAACCTATTCCTGTATTTTTTATATATAGCAATAAAGTAGCTGATCGAGCAATAATAAATATAATTTTACTGAACGAGGTTATGTTATTGAATTTTCACTTTCTTTAAAACTTTCTATACCAGTTATGTTTTTGCTTTTTGATTAGATTTTAGTTCTTTGATTTTTTTTAAAAAAAAATAAATTTTTGTAAATGCGATTTTTACATTATTAGGTTTATGCTTAAACTTTGATTTAATTGTTTGTTAATTTGCACGAAAGAATTAATAATTTAAATCATAGATTCTTTTTTATTTACGCTGTTATCTAATGTGTATATTTTGACATAGTATTAAAATTGGCTTTTTATTGAAGGTAATGCACAAGTTGTTACGTCAGATCCGTAGTTATTGTATGGGATTGTATAAATAACAAATTTGCGCAGACTAACCTGTATCACATGGCCCTTGGCCATTTGACCCTTGGTAACCCATACAAATTTGTTTATTTTCTACAACCCTTATAATAACTATAATTAATCAACCAATTTCATTCAAATTTGACCACTATCTAGTCTTCCGTTCCTGGTTTCGCATGACAACATCGCGCAGCTATCTAGTACCAGGAATGGAGTGATGCATATCACGTAGTACCAGGAACGGAGTGATGCATATCACGTAGTGATGGTTATAGTACGGGCCAGGATGGCGCGGGTCCGCAAAATCTTGGATCTGATTTGCTAAATGTCACTTGGTGCTTAATTATCACCTGTTGATTGTCGCATGGACTGTATTGAGATTTGATTTTCACATGCCTATTGTTGCATGGATCATCTTGAAAATTCTATTTAAAACTAGACATCCTGTTATATGATCATGCATGATATCAATTGACTTGTTTCTGTTCTCTGCTTAATTCCATTCCTGGTTTCGCGTGACAGTATCGTGCAGCTATATAGTGATAGTTATAGGACGGGCCAGGATGGTATGGCTCCGCAAAATCTTGGACCTGATTGGTCCAGGTGATGCTATATGTCACTTGGTGCTTAATTTTTATCTGTCTATTGTCATATGGACCATATTGAGATTTGATTTTCACATGCCTATTATTGCATAGATCATCTTGAAAATTCCATTTAAAACTAGACGTCCTGTTATATAATCATGCATAATATCAAATGACTTGATTCTGTTCTCCGCTTGGGTATCCCGTTCCTGGTTTCGTGCGATGACGTCGTGCGGCTATCTAGTGGTTATACGGAAAAATAAGAGCCGTACGTTCGCAAAATCTTGCATGTTATTGTGAATTATGCATGAGGCGAAGCAAAGGTGTGAATGCATATTGAGAACATCGCATGTTGCACCTTCACAGAGCATGTGTAGTACTTTCTTCTATATCTGGGCAGCATCTGCCCATTATGAATTACTGTTTATCATATTAATGTGACTAGTACTTGAGTATGATAAGATATCTGACTATTAAAAAAAAAATAATAAATGCGATTATCCATATAATGAAATTACAAATGCTATAACAAAATGACAGTAAAAATGTGCTTTTTAGATATAAATATCAGTGGCCTGATACAAATTTTTCATATCTATTTGCTCAATATTTGGCATTTTTTGATTTTTTTGTAGGATTTTTTATTGGGCTGATTAAATGATAATCTCTGATTATCAAAGATGAGAACGAAAGAATTTGTTAATCATTAACGCAACTCTTTTAAAATTATGAAATGCAATTTTTCCAAATTTGCTTCTGTTGTTTGATTACCTAATATATGCCAACTATTTTGAGCGAAAAAATTGTTAAAAAAAAGTCAATCAAATGTTTTACAAATTTGAAAGCATTTTGTATAATGGTCTTAAGAACAAGTGCAAGAACAAGAACAATAGCTCCGCAATAGATAAAAAAATAATTCATGATATTAATAAAAATATTGAAATATTAACTAATACTAAGAAACAATTACATTCCACCAAAGATTTAGATGATTGATTTCTAGATTTTTCCAAAATTTTTGGTCGGAATTTTTGCTGTCCAGATTATTTGATAATTACTAATTTCCTCACGATTTTTGTAGTTCGTAGTTTTATGTTGATCTACCAACCGCCAAATGTGATCAGTGAGCTAAGATTAATATAGTAATATGATTAAGTTCTTATGCTTTAACGCTGGATTTACAATCCATGATTAAAAACGTTAAGACTAAATTATCAATGAGCAAGTTATGATCAAGAATGTTATCACAATTCAAATTCTAGCAATTGTTATGCTAGTACCAAATCAACCTTAACCACATACGGTATTGTAAAAGCATAACTATTACTCATTGTTATTCGATATGTAAAACAATGCTATCTAACTCAGATATCTGAATTAAAAAAACAGATATCCAGTGTTATGTTCAATTTTTTTTGTTTCATTGTTTTTTGAATTTCTTATTTTGATATAGTTTGCGACACAGTTAGGTGATTAAAGCTTCAAGCTCCAATCACGAATTGAAGCTCCAAGTGGGTGATTAAACTCTAATCGAGAGATTAAGCTCTAATAGAGATTGAAACTGTTTAACCGTTTAAAAATTGCTCTATAGTTCCGGGTAAAATTATGTTTTAATGCCAGCCAAATTAAAAGATTAAACAGTTAAACAATTAACGATTAGAAAAATTTTAGGTGGTTCCAATCCTAAGCTCCAAGTGAGGGATTAAAAAACCCACAGGAATTAAAAATAGATAAGGATGTAGATTCAGTCTGTGAAGGAAAGAAAGATTATAAAACGATTGTTAATAATTGTGGATAGTATTTAGTATTATTGAATAATCTGACGTATAAATTTTTCTAATAAAGAGAAACCTATAACCTGTAATTATGTGTGTTAGTTTTTTGATTTAAACTGTTTAACCTTAAACACTATTTGTTCACGATCGAAGCTAAACTCCTATAAGCTCTCCCATTGGTTGTAACACCAGATATAGCTTATCGGATAAATGGATGAAGGAATTGAAACTCTACACTTGACAAATTACTTAAAGACCAGAAAACAAAACTGAAAAAACCAAATATAAAGAACCTATTCATACTCATAATCATGATTCTTTTATTAATACTTAACATTACATCATGAATTTCAAAATTAATTGGATCCCAATCACTTAAGATTAAACCAAAATTCTAGCAAAAACTATTAGGAAGATCAAATTTCATTATTACACTAAAACGAAAAAGAATTACAACACAATAAAATAGGAATCAAAAGTTAAATTAACTATTAGCATTTTAGAATGACAACTATATAAAAAAAAATATGGATAACTAAACTCCCAGCGCATGGGCAGGCACATGACTTGTTGCTTAAATATATTGTATGATAGGTTGATGCGTCATATGATGATTCCTTTTTTTTCGATAATTCATTCAAATCTGCAAGTAATACTTAAATTTTTATTATGTATTGCATTGCACCATGTTGACTTAATGCCATATGTTCTTGGGTTTGATATCTAGTAATTGATTAAGTCTGTAGGTGGACTTTTGTTTTTATATTTAGAACACAATTAAATTGGCATGGTATAACGCAAGGTCTATCTACTACTATTTTCTCTCAAATGGCCCAAGTAAAGCTGAATTGGTCTTTGGGACTGTGCTGGCCATTTCCAAGAATTTTATTAATGAGTTCTAATACTTCAAGAAATTTGCCTTGTCCAAAAAGAAAAATTCGCGTGCTTCACTTTTTGGATTCTCAGTGATGCCGCCATTCTGAACTGAAAAGCGGAGATGATCCAAATCATACTCACCTCCTTTGATTATCTGGACCAGACTTGTTCCAGTTGATGGTTCCACAATGCTATCAACATGCTTAGCATCTTTTCAATCTGTTGACTTTACATCAACTCGAATTATTTCTGCCACCTCAGCAACAGATATGACTATTTAAACTGAATCGCACAATATTCACGCAGATATAATCTAATTTGAGTGCAGCATAAGATATACACATCCATATGAGATGGATGAGAAGGACAGCGTAACAAATATTTACAATAAACTGTCAAAAATTGATATTATAAACCATCTCAGCCACATAGTGAGCCATTGATAGAGTCAGAAAGGCATAATTTTTTACAAATAAAAAAAAGCACAACACCTTGCGCCAAGCCATTAAATATTTTACCAACAAATCATATTCATTGAAATGTCTCAAATCAACAGATAACAAACTGCTAATCTTTCGTAGTATCAGTAAACACATGACCAAGTCATAGTCGCCCGTCAAAAGAACAAAGCTACAAGCACGAGATAGTTCACATATAAAATGACATCAACGATATTATTCGCAAACATCTGTATCAACAGAAGAACACACCGATTATATATATTATTACGATAAAATTTAACAGACAAAAATAACACAATAATGCGATGAAATAAGCATAATATAACATACATATCTGATCACCAAAAATTCAAGAATCCAATAATGAACACCCAAGAACAATGTTTCAAAGGTAAGCAAGTAGGGTTGCATCGGTCCCGCAAAAGACCAGTTCCAGACCGGTCCCGGACTGGGACCAATAGGGACCGAGGACCGTTGCAAGGACCGGTCTGGGACCGGTCTTTGCAACGGTCCTTATAATAAAATACTACATGCTTTACATCTTCAAAATTTGCAGACCAATTTATATTGATAGTAATCACCTAATTATCATCGTATATAACTAGGGATGTTATTGGTCCCAACTGGTCCCAACTGGTCCTAATTCAATTGTAAATTTTTATAATGATTTTTTCCTTATGAGCTTTAAATAAAAGTTGTACAAAATAAGATTCTTTACATATTTGCTTAGTACATAAAAGTGTTAAAGTTTCTTCAAAATTTAGAAATCTTTAAAATATAAAATTTTAGGACCAGTCCTAGGACCAGGTCCTAAATTTGATATTTTAAAGATTTCTAAATTTTTGGAGAAACTTTAACACTTTTATTTATTAAGCAAATATGTAAAGAATCTTATTTTGTACAACTTTTATTAATAGTTCATAAAGAAAAATTATTATAAAAATTTACAATTTAATTAGGACCAGTTGGGACCAGTTGGGACCAATAACATCCCTATATATAACCCTACTATTGACTAAAAACGATAGTGATAGATAACAATATATGATAAAAATTCGCAAATTTTAGCTAAATTTTAAAACTGATTTTCTCGATAACTAATAATCATAATTAACTCAAATTTTTACTGTAAATAGTATCGATATCAGACTATAACATACTAAAATTTTAGCAAATTTAACCTGGTAGTTCTTGATTAATTGCTTGCATATAATAGACGATATTTTTAAAAAAATCGACTATCGTATACAAGCAATTACTCAAGAACTACTGGTCAAAATTGCTGAAATTTTAGTATGTTATAGTCTGATATCGATACTATTTACAGTAAAAATTTGAGTTAATTATGATTATTAGTTATCGGGAAAATCAGTTTTAAATTTAGCTAAAATTTGCGAATTTTTATTTATTGAATTTTATATTATCGATTATTACCAATTAAAATCGATATATATCAATAATCAATCAAAACCGATTAGTGTTAGTGATTGATTAATAACCTCTCAAATGATTATAATTGATTAAAATTAGCTGTGTATTCTTTATTACTTGTTTTATCTTGGCCGTGTATTATTTATTACTTGTTTTATCTGTTAGCCTTTGTATTGTTTATTACTTGTTTTATCTATTACTTGTTTTATCTGTTAGCCTTTGTATTGTTTATTACTTGTTTATCTTGGCCGTGTATTATTTATTACTTGTTTTATCTGTTAGCCTTTATTTATTTATTTCATAACCTTATTATTGGTAATGCAAGTGCTATTTTAAATTAGATATGACATAGAGTAGCACTTTTAAATTAGATATGACATAAAGTAGCACTTTTAAATTAGATATGACATAAAGTAGCACTTTATGATGTGTTAGATAAATATGATGGTTTGTAAAAGGGCACAATAATTAGAAAGTGCTTTTGTGTAATTAGAGGATGATAATTATATAAAATGAAATATGGGAATAGTTGTCCTGAGATGAAATTTGTATAAGCATGAAATGTATAAAAGACCTTACAATTCGATTCAATATTACAAATAATAAAAATTCAAATTGAAAAACTTATTCACATAAATACAAATTGTTAACTGTGCTATAACTTTTGTAGTATTGTCCTTATTTATCCTATATTATTAAATTATAATCCAAGCTGTCTCTTTGATTTCGTACTGCATTCCTAAAAATGAGTTTTTCTCAAGAAAGTGAATACAAAGATGCTAGTCAAGATCTCTCTGATACTGAAGATAAAACTAGCGATGATTCTACATCACGCAATCAAAGTGAACAAGAATCACAAGACACATCTTGTAAGCCAGGCTCATCTAATAACCATGAATCAACTGTATGGCCGTACTTTAATAAAGAGATAGAGGGTAAACTTGGTATACCTATTTGTAAAATATGTAAGACTGAGTTTACAAAATCAAGTTCAACTTCAACATTAGCATGTCATTTAACTATACACAACATAGTAGCATTAAAAAAAGGAAAAAAGCCTTTAAATCTAAACCCCCATACGAAAATTGAACAACAAGAGCAAACTGATTTGGTTGTAAGATGGATTATTTCTGATTTGCAACCATTTCGTGTTGTTGAAGGAGAAGAATGGCATAATATGATTTCAAAATTCGATCCACGATACCAATTTCCTAGTAGAAATACAATGAAAAATTGGATAACAGAAATGCTTGAGAATAAACAAGAAGAAGTTAAAGTAACATTGAATAATATTCCAGGAAAGGTAGCATTTACTTCAGATATGTGGACAGCATCAAATGGCACATCATTTCTAAGCCTTACGATATATTATGTTGATCAATTTTGGAAATTGAAAATTTTCTTCTCGACATTATTCCTATAAAAGAATGGCATACAGGGGTTAATATTACCAATGCAATAGTAAATACCTTAGAAGAATATTATATAGCTGAAAAAGTTTGGCTTTAACTACTAATAACGCATCATCGATGGTTTTATGTGGTATGCTTCTAAAAGAAAATCTTCAAGAACTTAATAATAGTGATTTTTCTCACTATCGGTGTGCAGCCTATGTGTTAAACTTGGCTGTTTGTTGTGGAATCGATTTGGTTGGTGAATCAGTAATTAAAGTGTGATCATTGATGTCTTACATCAAAGTATTGCAACCTACAATCAATAATTTAAAAAAATTATGTGATTTAAAGAGTATTACCTATTTAGCAACTGAGCTAGATGTTAAGACCGGATGGAATTCTACTTATTATATGTTGAAAAAATGGAAAAAAATGGAACCTGCCCTAAATATGCTTGCAGCTGATGATGAAGATCTTAAAAAAAAAATATCCAGATGAAAATAACCGTGTAGATATTAATGTAAGTTTTAAAATAAATAGATAATAAATAAATAAATAATATAATAACAATTTAATTAATTTAAAAAAAAGGATACACTAATTCTCCTAGAGCCAATCAAATGTGCTACTTGACTTCTTTCTGCCTCAAGTTATCCAATACATGGTGATATTTGATTTGTTTTTCTTGCTATTCAGGATCACTTGTCTCAATACAAGGTTAATAATGATTTTTCACAAAAGCAGATGGCATTTGCAATTTATCAAAAGTTAGATAGTTACTGGCCGATTTTAGATGAAACTTCACAGATTTCATCATTGCTTGACCCAAGAACAAAATTAACAGCATTCAAAAACTTGGATGAAAAAACCAAAGCAATCACCTTAGTTTCAAATCTCAATGGGTATTCTTCTGTAACACTACAACCAACTACAACATCTAATGAGCTATCAAATACACAAAATTATTTTCGTCAGTTACGCTTGATTGATTCCCAACAAGAAAGTAATTCATTGCCAAAGATGAATAGTATACAAGACAAATTAGAAAGATATTTAGCTTTACTATTGGAAAATAAAATAGATCCATTAGCTTGGTGGCAGGAAAAACAATGCGAATATCCTAGATTAAATTTAATTGCTCGAGATTATTTATGTATTCAGGCAACAAGTGTTGCCTCAGAACAAGCCTTCTCAATTGCTGGACAAACGATCACACCATCAAGAAATAGATTGGATAGAGAAGTAGTGAGAGCAGTTTTATGCTTAAAAAGTTGGCTTAAAGAAAAAATATGTAACTAATAGGTTTAAGCTAGTACTGATTTCATAGTTGATCTATAGTTAAAGTTGTTAGTAAAGGGAATAAACATAATATATCTTTATATTTATATATATATAACATAGTATAAATAAATATGCATTCATATATATTTATTAAAAATTTTTCATTTTTTTAAAAAATCAAAAATCTTTCAGTTTTTAAAAAAATCGAAATTTATCAAAAATTTTTCTGTTTTTAAAAAAATCGAAATTTTTTTTTTTTGCAAGTTTTTTTTTTTTTTTTT